>CAUYQG010144082.1:0-20768 GCA_963574415.1 Tarsius wallacei | reverse complement strand
ATGTCCCTTCCTTTATAAGTGATTTTGTGTTTCCCCCTTACTACACTTAGGATATTTTCTTTCACATTGACTTTGGAGAATCTGACAATTATATGCCTTGGTTCTTCTTGCAGGAATTCTTTGAGCTTCTCGTATCTGGATATCTAGGCCTCCGCAAGACCAAGGTAGATTTCTTGAATTATTTTCTTGAATATGTTTTCCATACTTTTAAACTTTAATTTATCCTCCCTCTGAAATTCCCATGATTCATAGATTTTTTTTTATTATCTTAAAGATGTGGGGTACATTTCAGGATTATGTAGATAAGTGGTCATCATACAGGTAAAGTTTGGGCCTCCCTTTGGTCCTCACTTTGCCTGGTTTGAGATCAAGTACCCTTATTGATGTTATGTGACTCCCTCAAACCCATATTTCTTAAGTGTTTTGCTCATTATTCTTAGTTACTTTTTCTTTATTTCTGTCTCATTCTAAGGACCTGTTTTCAGCTCTGAGATTCTTTCTTCCACTTGGTCTAGCCTACTATTAAAGCTTCGAACTGTGTTTTGTATCTCTAACAATGTGTTTTTTAGTTCTGTTTGTTTGTTTTTTATGTTGTCAATCTCTGCTTTCACCTCCTAAATTGTTCTACTGATTCCTTTGTGTTTGATACCAACTTTGTCTTGGATCTCATTGAGCTTTATTATCAATATTTTGAACTTGTTATCTGACATTTCCGGGATTTCTTTTTGGCTAGGGTCTATTATTGAAGAGTTAGCATGTCCCTTTGTAAGGGTAACACTCTTTTTTCACACTTTCAGAATCGTTTTTCTGATTCTTTCTCATTTAGATAAACTATGGTGACTAACCTGTATAAGTTCTTTGGATATAGATAGCCTGTTTCCTGATTGTTGGCTGTAATAGCAATGTACTAAGGTTGTGGGTCAGCTCACTGCCTCCTGTGGTGTTGGGGTGATTGAGGTCTCAGGAAGCTTACTTCATTCCTCAGTGGTGTGCACTGCTGTTGGCAAATTACTTGTGTTGCATCATTCAACCTCCAGGTCAGCAGGTGGTGTCTATGGCTAAGAGGTAGCTACTGCTTATGCAGATGGGTATTTATCTGATCCTGATTTACTGGAAGAAGCTCTCAGTTGTTTCAGGCAGTGAGTTGGTCTGCAGAAGGCATAGTGGCCTGAGCTCCCCGTTCAGTCCCAGAGAAAGAGAAACCAAGACGGGCGGGGCAGAACTGGATACGGTCACCTACAGGTCCACTGATGGCAGCCACAGGCACCAGCTCTGAGGCAGAGTCTGGTGTGCAGCCTCTGAGTGTTCAGAGGTATATCTTGAATGCCAGAATTTCTTAAAGTGTCACTTTACGCACACATACACATGCATACAAATAACCAATTTATCTAGATTTGCTTGAGACTTTCCTGGTATTAACATGAAAGTCCTATGTCTCATGAAACTCCTTAGTCCCAGGAAAACTGGAACAGTTCAACCTAACAGGTCAACTAACACATGCACAAGCACGTATGTGTGCTCCATCCCCACCCCCACCTCCATCTCTCAATGACTCATCATTGCCTACAGTGCCACCTATGTAGTGGGTACTGAATGAACATGAGTGGATGGATGGATAGATGAAGAAGTGGGCTAACTCAGAAGGAAACTCTCATACCCAACCTTTGACAATGTTATAAAATGTAATGGAGAAGGATTGTTTAGTTTGCTTTAGCACTTTTTGGTTTATAAAGAAATTTGTCACATTAGTATTCACAATACTTCCATAGGCGTATCATATTTTGCCCTCAGATGAGGAATCTGATCCTTGAGAAGGGAAAGTAACTTGTCCAAGGGCAAACAGCTAGTGGGGGAGGAGGTAGTTTTCTACCCAAGCATCATGGTTCTAAACCCTTTTGACCTCATTCTCTTCTGTTTTGCTCACTCTTCTACTCTATTTAACTTGATTCCTCTCCATTCTCTAAATAGGCAACAACAGTCTACTCTTGCTTCCATCTATAGTTTTTTCTCAAGCCATGCCTTCAGCAATGAATGTTCTCACAACATTTCTCCACGGAATCATTTACTGAGTGCTTACGACATGTTGAGGGAGGAGAGAGAATACAGAGGGGGTATACTGGCTCTTAAATGTTTTGGCCTGTGAGTGACATACATCAGTGCCATTCACCTTTCATTTGTTAGAACCATCCCATGGCTCACCTGAGTGCAAAGCAGCTAGGAAGCAAAGTTATCCCTTGTGCTATGGAAGGAGAGCACAGCCAGACAAGAGGGTACACTAGCAAGCTCTGTCAAGGGACCAAAGTCAAATATTTGCCTTATGAACTGGAGCTCATGGTGGATGAACTAGATAGAAGAAAAGAGGAACACTGAGATTCAAAGACCCAAAGGGCTCCTACAGGCAAAACAGGGCATGCCAAGGTGAGCTGACTCAGTGATTAACACAGGACACAAGGGATCAAAGGTCAATACCAGGGCACTGTTTCTTTGTATCATCCTACCAACTAATATGATTTTTAAATGCCTAGACTTCCTCATGAAAGGTAATACACATAGTCACACAAGATAACAGGACTGCGTGGCAGAAACTCAAGTAGATGCCAAATCTGAATTCTGGGACAAGTGTATCTTTCCATCACTAATGCACATGCACATATGTGCACACACACACACAGACAACAGAGGACAGGATGTATATATTCAGTCCTTAGCTCTTTGCCTGAAGAACTCAACTGAGAGACCCATTGCAAGAAACCTTACCTCTTGAGAAGTCAAATGCCCAAGTAGTCCATCAGTTTGTGTAATTTAATAACTAAACTCTCTGAAACGTGTTAGCTGGAAACAGTCTGTGTTTTAGCTTGTGAAATAGATTCGGATTATGCCTATATGTTAGTCAGATGATATTGGACAGTGAAGATTGGCATCCATAGTAGACATCCAATCATACTTGCTAACAATACTGTTAGTGGTGGTGACCTTGATCACAATATCTCTGACTTTGAGTTTAGCTCCAAGATATACACACAGGATAAAACTGTCTCTCTACCAAAAGCCCACTAATGTCACCACACACAGAATATGAGTCTGAACAGTCCTAAAGAAACGCCATGTGCCAATTCTTAGGACTACAGAGATAAACTAATTTAAAATTTTGCTTGAATATTTGAAAACTGAATATTTTCAAAATAACAGAAATTATTTAAATTATTATTTAACTGAATTGAACTAAATGGTTTTAAAATACTCTATGTGTACAGATAAAACATGTCATCCCCACCCAAAGAACAATAACTTGGCAATTTCTAGCTTGAGACAAGTAATTTATTTCTAACTAATTGATATAAATAGTAATATTAATTCCTAATATTGAGTAAGTCAATGGTCACAAAATGGTGGTATCAAATGGTCATTTTTACAATGAATGGATACATCTCTCGGGTTCCTAGTAACAAAACTAAACTAATGATTTTGGTGAGTCTGAAGTAAGTTGTCCCATAACTTCCGGTAATCATTGCCCAAATATATGCCTGAAGAGGTCTCTCTTTTCATTCAGATGAAGCTTTGTTTCAGCCCTTACATTCCCAAGTCCTCACAACCAAATTCCATTTCATTCCATTTTTACTGCGGGCCTACTTATGCTAAGCATGGTATTCATAGCTGAGGCTACAAAGATGACGGTAATAATTGCCATTTCATATTGATTTTACAGATGAGTAAACTGAAACATAGAACGTTACTGCAGCTGTTGCAAAGTGATAAATAGCAAGACTGGAATTTAGAGAAGAACCGTGTGACCCCAGAGTCCATGCTCATGACCACCATTGCATAGCCCTTCCCTCAGACAACTTGCAGTTCTGCTCTTGAATCTATAGAATGTATCACTGTCAACAGCTCCATGCAGCCTGAGGCATCTGCACCACCCCCAAAGTAAGGTCCATCCCATCCCCACCTTGCTCTGCCCACTCCTCTCTATCTGATATTCCAGTCATCTGAGGGTTGGAGAGCTGACCCAAACCCCTGAGCCACCCTGACGTCCTGCCAATAGTTCATACCACTGCTCCCCTAAAACTCGAGTTCCTCACGCCTGACTTTGATGCAGCACAGAGCAGTCAAGAAGAGCTTAGCTTACAGCTGGACTCATCGCTGAGGCTCATTTTCCTTATCTTAAAGTCGAGGTAATGTCATATCCTCTTAAGGTTGAATCTGTGTCAAGTGCTCAGTATGGGGCTTGTCTCCTCAGAGCTCCTATCTGCCTTGAGTCTCTCAAGATTGTGCTTGGCAGAAAAATCAGACCACCCTGCCCACATAGCATTAAGGATGCTTCACTCAAATCATACACTCCTCGGATGCTATGTACTGCCATGCCCGGTGCCTTCCTCTGAAGTCAAGCCAGTTTCTCCAGCCCACGTCATGTTGGCCAAGGGGACAGGATGCTACATTCCCCCTGGCAGCCTTGGCTGAAGTCCCGGCATGCCTGCTTCTGTTTCTCTACTTCATCGTAATGCTGTTCAATAGAATTTTCTGGGGTAAGAGAACCGTTCTATAACTATGCTGACCCAAATGGAAACCATTAGCCCCAAGTGGCTACTGAGCATTTAAATTGTAGTTAGTACAACTAAGAATAAAAATGCTCATCTTAATTATTATTAATTAATTTAAGTTTAAATTCCTGCTCGTGGCTGTGGCTAGTGACCATCATACTGGGACGGTGCAGGTGCAGAGCAGGCTCCATCAGGTGTGTTTCCTGTCTCTCTGCTCCCAGCCAGGACCTCACCCCAGGTGGAGTTTCTTAGCCACTTACAGTGAAGGCCAGCCCCACAGGTAACTCACCACACACCCACTGGCTCCTACAGATGAGTATGTGACAGCAACTAGTGCATCTGTCTCAGCCTTGAGAAATACACCACCCAGGTAACAGCCCCTATAGGGGTCACTAGCAGGTGAGGAGGAAACAGACAAGCAACCCAGCAGTGGGACCTCCGCAGCCAGCACTGAGAAGGGGTGTATATAATTACATACCCCAGAGCCAGAGAGGATTAGAAGTGCAACAGAAGTGAATGTCAGGCAACGTGATATTCCACAGGTGTGAAAGTAGCATTTCTACAGAGTTGGCCAACACTCTCTAAATCAAAAATATCTGCTGTCAAAGGGGGAAAAAGTGAACAATCATAAACTAGAGTCAAATGGGATGGGAGAGATGGGACAACGTAGTCAACTCAGCAGATCATAGTTAAAACCTGATGGTCCACACCCTGCTCTAAAGGTTGGGTCCTTTATCAAAGGGACATGTGGTTTAAATTGAAAACAGATGTTGAAAAAAAAGAAAACCACATTTCACAGATGAGGAAACTGAGGCTTAGGAAGGTTGTTATTTACCCAAGGTCATGCTGCTTATAAGACTTATCAACAAGGTATGACACGCAGGCAGTGGGATTCCATATCCCCCTCTTCCGTGATTCAAGATTCACAAGACAGGTGAGGCTAAAGACAGTAGAAGAGGTCATTTTTATGATCCCGGCATCAAGTGATAATGGAAATGAATACAGAATCAAAGCAATTTTAGCACCTGATGAGATGTACCGTGCCCAAGAGCAGAAGTGAGGGATTAGGAATGGGGATCTGGTTTAGGGATCGAGATGATGAGTCGGGCTTTTCACGCGTTTCTCTATAGTTGCCAGTGAGATAACTGAGGGAAAATGATCAAAAGCCAATTGGGAGACATGGGACTAACACTACGGAGAGAGGTTGAGGCTGGAGATATAAATATCAATACGGGAATTGCTGCAAAGTGGACAAAATCCCAAAAGAAGAGAGTATAAAAAGAAGCAGCCAGAGCCAGAGTATTGCCAGAAAAAGAGACATTGGCAGGAAACTGACACGAACTGCCCAGCATGCATCGCTTTTGCTAGGTAGTTTCACCTCGTTTTCACGTCACATCCCTGTCCGAGAGGAAATGGGAGAAAAAAAAGTCTGCCTTTTGCCTTCCAACATCCATTCTCTCTGTTCTAGCAACACCTAATCGGTTGGGCTTGGGGTGCTCTCCTCTCACCATGGGTGGAAGTGCACCCAGAGGAGAACCACTCCCAGTGGAGAGCCACTCCCAGCGCAGGGGTGGGTCTTGTGACCTGGCCTAAGTCAATCGGTGCCTCCCATTTCCCTGGTTATGGGGATTGGTTCGGGGACAGGCACAATCAGCTTCAGGGAGCCCTGAGGAGACTTTCATTGGGCGAGTCCGTCTCTTCTTTGGGATTCAAGCCTGATGGGTGTAGGGAATAGAGTGGCTGCCGCCTCTATACCACTTGAATTCTGAGACTGGAGTCAAAACTTCAGAATGGCAGCAGAGAGGAAGAAAATGGGTCCTGGGATGACTTTATATGAAAATACGCCTAAGATGGGAACTCACAGCGTTTCCACCCATGTGAGCCAGTAAATTCTGTTTGGGAAAAGTCTAGTGTGTGCGGCAGGAGGATTCCTACCCGACGCAGACACTGTCCACATTTTCCAGCTAGGAGAAATGAAGTTTCAAGAGTTTAACCAACTTGTCTAAATTCACTTATTTTATTTAAGGAGCCATGCCGAGATTTGAAGGCACTTCATCTCACCTTGATAAGCTGGTGGGAAAGAAAAACTGGATTTTTAACTGGCTGCCATGTGACTAACGTAAAAAAATAAAGACACAACAGAAAGATAGAATGAAGGAAGAACAAAGGGTAAGAACAAACATAAATAAGGTACAAGTTTCAATGATGTCTGAAGATTCTGAAAATCTGAGATTTTCCTGGTTGCCCCATCTCTCCCAGTGGCTCAGTAAGATAGGAAATCAAGGATGACTCTGATTTCCTGGTTGACTATTTAAAACCTCGAGCCATATATAAAGCCCTAATTAGAAATCATTTCAAGCAATACATCTGTTCATTGATTTGCTAAAATATTTGTATTAGCTATCTATGAGAATAATTTGCATTTCATTGCTGAGAAGAAAGTATTAGTACCAAAAAACCATGGAACGCAAATCTAGACCCAGGAAGACCCTCAGTTTTCAGAAGGCAAACCACCGTGAATTATTCTAATTATTTAAGCTTTTCCCACCAGAATAATCCAAAGTGAGCACACACTGATGGTGGGAAGTGAGGGTTGAAATAGCTCATTCCAGCCTGGCTCGGTGGCTCAGCCTGTAATCCCAGCACTTTGGGAGGCCAAGGCGAGTGAATTGCATGAGCCCGAGGGTTCGAGACCCACCCGGGCAACTTGGCAAGAACTCGTCTCTAAAATAAATCAAAAATTAGCCGGGCGTGATAGTGCATGCCTGTAGTTCCGGCTACTCGGAAGGCTGAGGTGGAAGGATCACCGGAGCCCAGCAGGTAGAGGCTGCGGTGGCCATGAGCATGCCACTGCACTCCAGTCTGGGCGACAGAGTGAGACTCCAACTCAAAAAAAAAAAAAAGAAAAGAAAAGAAATATCTCATCCACAGCAGCCCTCAACAAGTATTCAACTTTCTGAAGTTCCAGCTTTCAAATTCCTGCCCATGGTGCATTCTCCTTCATACTCCATCTATTTCCATGTAAAAATATGTTCAGGTATTTATTAATTAAACCACTTAACTGATTTCAACAAAAATCTACTAGTGAAATTTATTCTCTGGTTTCTGGCCCAATTTGCATCTTGCAACTTCTCACACATTTAGGTCAATAAACACCCCAAGGTGTTACAGATCAGAGAAACTGGAATAACAATGACACAAAACAATGAATTTGTGCTTTCTGTTTGCCAGTCATTGGTTCTGGGTGTTTTACATACATTAACTCATTTAATTATCACAACCGTCTATGAATTAAGTACTATTCAGATTCTTTATGCTTGGGAAAACAGAGTCACAAGATGTGAAGTAACTTGTTCAAAGTCCCATAAACTGTGATGGGTAGAATTAGGATACCATATCTGGCTCATGGCCACTAGGCTCTATAGCCTTGTCTCAAGTTCCTCAGTTCTTGACATAGAACCCTGTCTGTCAGCAGAGGACTATAGTAAAGAGTGTGTTAGAAAGAGACGGGAATGGAAGTGGGCACAGGCTTTGGGCACAACTCAGTAATATCTGTCAAAATTCTACATACTCACCCTGGTAACCTGGCACCCCATGTTCAGGCATTCATCCTTCCTGAAAGACATGCAGACATGCACCAGGCACACACCGAACACCCTTGCACTGCTGCTTTTTAAAGGGGGAGATTGAAATGGTCATTGATACCAGGATTTTTTAATTCTGACACAAACATACAGTGGATTGCTCTTAAGCCATTATATAGAACAAGGTTGATTTTTATATGTGACATGGGAAATTCTCTAAGGTATGGGCTTACGTGAAAAGGGCAAGTCGAAAGAAATGTACAGAATAAGGCAGGGATTTAGACATTCAGGGTGAAAACAACACAACACAAAACCGTATTTTTTTTTTTTACATGAAGCAGCCTCTATGACGAATAGCAATACGGATGTCAGTGTGGGAGGATGGTTAATGATGGTCCCAAGAGACCATACTGTAGACATTGTAATTAGTCAACAGAAGCAAAAAGAGTGACGGGCACTCAGTGAGTATTAGGAAAATGTCCCCCTTGATCCAAGATGCCAGAGAAACTAGATGAAAGCCCTACAGGATACCATGGGGCAGATCAAAAAGGACTTTGGGGGCATGTGGCATGGAGCACTGAACACAATGATAACCCCAGCCTAGTCCTTTGTTTTGACTGTTCAGAAGGTTGCGGCCACTCCACAGAGAGATGGCTTGCACAGCTTCAAATCACCCAGCTAATTAGGGACTGAGTTGGCATCAGACACTGGATGTCCTGCAAAGTAGGGGCAGAAAGAAAGGCGGACAGACAATCCAAAGCTGCTCCATTTTCAACTCACCCAACTCTGGATTGTTGATCTTTATGTTACATTCCAAGTAACTTTTTTTTTTTGAGTTAGGGTCTCACTTTGTGGTGAACAGGGGCACAGTCATGGCTCACCACAGCCTTGAACTCCTGGGTTCAAGTGATCCTCCTGAGTAGTTGGGATTACAGGTATGTGCCACCACGTCTGGCTATTTCTTTCTTTTCTTTTCTTTTTTCTTTTGGTAGAAACAAGGTCTCACTATGTTGCCCAGACTGGTTGAAACTCCTGGGCTCAAGCAATCCTCCCACCTCGGGCTCCCAAAGAGCTGGGATTACAGGCGTGAACCACCATGCCCAGCCCCAAGTGTTTTTAAAGAGTGTCTCGATCTCTGCCACAAACTGGACTCCAGGGGTTCCCGAGACGTCCCCAAAGAGAGCAGGTGTGTCTTTTTCTATGGGAAGCCTTTGTTTTGCATGCTCACCTTAAGTTGTGCGTGGAATTTTTATTTAAAATTCATAGTCTTTTTCCCCATTCTATTTTGTCACAGCCACCAACCAATATTATTTTTTAAAATACTGCCTACTCTTCCATGCCGTCCACATCTCTTCTGACACATTCCGTCATTTGGTCGCTCTGCTGTGCTTTGTACACCTTGTCTTTTTCTGCTCTAAACTTGAAAGGCCCAGTTACATCAGCCCAGAGTCGAGTCAGTTTGCTGCGGGTTTGCTGCCCTCTGCAGGCCACGGCCATGCATGCTCCTTTAAGAGAGAAACCCGGCCAGAGAATACAGACAGTTAATAATAATAGCTATTTTGTTCTGACTCTCTTACTTGGATTATCTCATTTACTCCTCACAAACAACCCCATGAGGTGACGAACTATCATTATCTCCATTTTTCAAAGGAGAAATCTGAGTCCCAGAGGGGTTAGGTCACTTGTCCAAGATCACACAGCTGTACAGCTAACAAGTTGCAGAAACAGGATTTGAACCCATGCCATCTCTCTCTAGAATCTGTCCTGCTCACCTCCACAGTAGACTGCCTCCCAAAGGGGAGGTGGCTAGCAATTCTGAGCACTTGGACCGTGACAAGCATCTTACGTACATTACCTCATTTAATCCATCGTCAACCAAAGGTAAACAAATACTCAAAAATCTAATTGACTTACCCATGGTCACGTGGGCACTAAGTCAGCTCTGTCTGGGTCCCCAGCACTGACTTCCCCTGTGTAGAGGACACAGGTGCACTGTTCACTATCCCTTCAGGAGAACCTTAGTGGAAGATGCAGGTGACCAGCAGCCACTAGCTGCGGCACCTTGGGAATCCCTGCAGCGTTTGCACAGAGGCCACACTTTTCCCATAGTTCTCCCAGCCATGACTGCGATGAGGGGAGGACAGAGCCAGGCCATCTCAGCACATCGGTCAGATGAGGCCCTCTCAGAGTCGCACTGCGGTCAGTGGCTCTTCTCCCTGTCTCCTTCCTTCTTGCCCCCACTTTGCAGGTGTCCCATGGCCTTGTGGTCTGAGGGTCTCCCACCCATTCCTACTGCCTCCTCCTTTATCCTTCAAGAGAATTTGGCAATTGGGGGATCCACCTAGGTGAGTCAGACACTGATCTCACCCTCACGTTGCCACCATTGAGTGGAAGGGATTAGTCATGAACACCAAGGACTGTATGGCAGATACACAGCCATGAACAGGAGGAGTCTAGGGTTTGGACACAGAAGACCTAGACCAGAGTCCTGCATCTGTCACCTTGGGTAAGCTACTTCTCCTCACCCAGCCCCCGTTCCCACCTCTATAAATGGAGCCTAGTTGAGCACCTCAGGTCACATGTTTTGATGGTTAAGAAAGCTTTGAAGGCTGGGCACGGTAGCTCACACTTGTCATCCCAACACTCTGGGAGGCCAGGTGGGAGGATTGTCAGGGCAACATAGTGAGACTTTGTCTCTCCAAAAATAAATAAACAAATCAAAATTAGCCAGGCATGATGGCGTGCCCCTATAGCCCCTGCTTCTTGGGAGGTTAAGGCAGAAAGATGCCTGAGCCCAGGAGGTCAAGGCTGCGGTGAGCAGCAATCATGCCCCCACACTCCAGCCTGGGTGACAGAGTGAGACCCCGACTAAAAGAGAGAGAGAAAGCTTTGAAGTCCGACAGATCTGGGCTCAACTCCTACTGGAGAAACTTGAGCAAACGACTCAGCTTCTCTGCACTCCAGTGTCTAGTGTCTTTATCTGTATGATGGGCACGCTGACACACATCTTGTGGTGTTGCTGTGACAATTAAGAGCGATGCGTGTGTAAAGAATCTGTTCCTAGTAAGTATGAAAGGCATGGCAGCTATGCACCAAATTCTTTTGGTAAAAATAAGAAAAGATCATATGTGGGGAAGTGCTGTGTAAGGAATACTAGCCAGACAGAGGTTCGTTATTGCTGTTATTACAGATGTCACAAGAGGGAATGGAATTAAAGGGTCTGGAGTTCCAAGGAGAGGGAGATTTAGCAGAACTAGGGAGAGAGGAGCCAGGCCCTGCAAAGGCTGAGGGAGTGTCTAGGTGTGGGGACCAGCAGCAGCAAGAAAGCACGGGGCCTGCCGGCAAACCTGGAGCCCCGTTTCCCCCCATTCACTTTTGCATGAGCCTCAGTGAATCTGATAAAAGCACCCAGGACAGCGTGTTATTGGAGGAATGTGTGAGGAGACAGGAGAGGAGCCTTGGGCGTCTTAACAAGGAGTAATAATCACATGGAGAAACAAGACACACATAGGCACCGTTATGTAAGAGCATCCAAGACGCTGGGGAAGGAGTGAGAATGGTCATGTGGGTACCGGCGCCCCTCAAGCACCTGCCCAGAGAATGAGGAGCAGATTCCCCTAGACAAGAGGGGGAAGGGAGCAGGACCCAAGCAGAGGACCGTCACCGGCAGGGAGGCAGCCGCTCTTGATCCCTGCATCTCAGTTTTCCACGACCGACGCAGAACTCGAAAGATGGCCTCTCCTTCCCCACCAACCTGGGTAGGGCTAATATGGACTGCAGCTGGGATGGAATTTAAGAGTCATGCATTGTGACACTGGCATTCCCAACTGCAGGCTCTGGGAAGGACAGGCTCATGCCAAGCCCACATGCATTTTTTTCACACCTCCCCACCCCGTCTCCACATTCCTGACCGCACACATGTGCATATGCTCGTAACTGCCTCACCCCTCTTGGGTGAGCATGGCTGCTCCTTCTCTGGGCTGCACGCTCCTTGGAGCAAGCTCTGCTCTTGGGAGGTATCCGTGTGCGGAATACGTGGATACATCAACGAGAAAGGAAACAGATGACGGGTCTCACTACTCCCAGGGGCTCAGTTCAGTTCCATTACTGTATGGGTGGACACGATGCTCCATGTCTGGGGTTCAGAAGGAGGACCCAGAGCAAAGGAAATGGTTGAAAGCCCCCCTCATCTATTAGCTGTGAGGCCATGGTCAGGATGCTCAGCAGAGTAGAACTAATGATGTCTACCTCACAGGCCGAGGTGAGGATTACGCGTCAGTGATGTACGTCCATTTCAACCACCCTTACCACCACCAAATCTTGAGGGAATTCTACTAAATCACAAAGTGCATGGGCATGTGGATTTCCTGGGAAAACAGGCAGAGAGGAAACTGTGTTGAGCCTCCTAGAAGAAGCAAGTGGGTGACAGAAACAGCAAAGCCTCCAAAGCCCAAGACCTTATGTCCTCAATATTGCAGAGAACTTGGTAGCAGCTTCCTATTTTCACAGATTGTGGAGGTGACGGGGGCAAGGGTGGGAGACTTGGGAGAGGGGCAATTAAGCAATTAAGCTTCCATCACTGGGGGGCAAGGGAGCCCAGGCTACCTGGGCATACCTTTCCGGGAAAGCCATGATCTCCACTGACCCTGAGTTCCCCTGCAGTCTGACCTAGAAAAGCCCATCCAAATGGTCCCAACCAGCAGGCACCCCAAACCCTGGGGGGAGACGGACCACTTCAAACCCAGCTCAGGTGGCTGGCAAGTCATCTCTTCCACAGACTCTGTGGTAGGCCCAGGGCCGGGGATGGAGGGCTCTCTGAGGGCTCTCTGGGGAAATGACAGCCACATGCAGAGGGCCTTTGAATCTAGGGAGGCAAGAGACTGGCAATGACCGCCAGAGAAATGCAGACAGCCTGGTAATATGCCCGTGGTACCAGAGATGCCTCTGAGGCCACGTTGAGCTGGGGAGACGCTGAGTGCTATTTGTCCTGGCAGAAATACTTTCATGGAAAAAGTTCTTCCCATGGAAGGACTTTCTGGAAGAACTGTGCTCTGAAAGTCAGTGTAGTAAGAAAGAGTATGAGGCCCGAAGCAAGGCAAGGGTGTGTTCTGGGCCCGGTGACAAGTGGAGTGGACCCCAAGTGCTCAACTCCTGGTCATGGATTGGACCCCTCTCATGTCTAGCTTTCTGGGAGTGCAAGGGGTGAGAATTACACTTTATGTGTCAACTTGACCAGAGTGGAAGGGGACCAACCTCCGAGTCAGATCTGACTCGGCCACTTGAGAACTGCCTGTGTGATTTAGGGCCAATGTTTTAACTTCTTGGGGTCCTATTTGCCACAATCTGTAATACATGGATAATATTTACCCACTTTTATTATGACTGCCTCCTTTTTATTGGATACCTACTATGGACCAGGCACTTGGAAGACATTTAATCATTTTATCATCCATTCAATCTTCACAACTGCCCTATGAGATAGACATCATCCCTATCATTACAAACACCAGACTGGGAAGGCCTTCTCCAGATGTGATTAACTCCTGCAGTCAATTGACTCTAAGTAAAAGAGATGACTCTCCATCGTTTATGTGGGCCTCACTCCATCAGCCAAAGACCTTAAGAGTAAAAAAAAAAAAAAAAGAGATTTCCTGCAGAAGGAGCTACCCCTCGAGACCATAACACAGGAATCCTGAGTGCCCAACATGCCAGCCTGCCCCGCACACTTCAGACTCAAGACTGAGATGCCAACGCTTGCCTGGCTGTCCAGCCTACCAGCCTGTCCTCCAAGTTTTAGGTGTGCCATCCCCACAATCACATAAGCAACTTCCTTAGAATACATCTCTTAGTGCATGCAGATGTATGCCCCCTTGGTTCTGCTTCTGTGAAGAATGCTGACTCAAGTAGAGTGGCGTGGGATGGGTAGAACAGCTGGTCTTGGATACTGTGCTCACACACAGGTGCTCAGACGGTGAGTAGCCCCCTCTACAGATGAAGAAACTGGCACTTGTAAGCAATTTGTCCTAAATCTCACATCGTAGGACTTATAGAGCAGAAACCCAAACCCAGTCCTCCTCCTCTAGAATGCCATGCTCTGGAGTCACCCTCTCCTTCTAGAACATCTTCCAGACCTCACAGCAGAGCATCTAGTCACAGGCAGTTCACCCTCTGGAATTCTGGGCCGGTTGTTACTATTACACTCACCGCCCTCTCTATGTTAATGATGCATTAATTCTCCAATGCCCAATCTTGAAAATACGAAGCCACCTTTTTACGTTCATCTGTTCCTCACTACCTACATCCAGTCACATTTTGGAGAGTCGACCTAGGACATGTCTCACATAGCTGTCCTCTTTTTGTCTTTTCCCACCAAGGTCACATGTGCCCAGGCCCTTGCCCCTTCTTATCTGTGGGATGGGCACAGAAACAGATTATGAGAACAACTGAGCTCTGATAGAATATAATAAGCCAGTAGAAGAAGCACCATGTGCTGATCTTTGTGACCAAGATCTTGGGCATTTGTAAATGGATGTGGCCTTTGCCCCAACAATTCCCCTGGTGGCTGTCAAACAACCAGAATCACTCATCCACTACGTAGGTAGGCTTGCTTGGAGCATTTCCAAGTGGGAAACTGTATCTCACTTCCTAGGGAATATTTTGGGAATTTGTTGGGGAATTTTTTGGTCATGATACTGGGAGGTAGAGTACTACTAGAAATTAGTAAGTGAGGCACAGGATGGTTCTACACAATAAAAAAAGCACCCCCATCCCACACAACTCTCAAATGCACTGCTGAAAATCCATATAAATGAAGAAACTGTTCATAATTTTCTGATTATAATTTTGTTTCACATATAAATACAAGGTACCTTTTGTACATTTTTAAGATCCATTTGAATTTCCAAGAGTGTAACAAGACAAATGTAGATGGCACTGTGTCTAATTTAGAAATCTACCAAGAGTTGTTCATTGTTTCGAAAAATCACCATTGGCAATTCACCCCGAGGACAGCATCGCCACATGGCTCCCATGCGTTGGGCAGTCCTTGTGGCCTACAAGGGGCAGGCAGGCAGCCGCTGTATCATGTGTCCATGTGGTTCAGCTCCAACGTTGGCATTCTGAAACACTACATACTACTCAAATAACAATTTCTTTCTGCTTTTCTCCTTTACAAAACAGTTATGCTGATGGGAGTATAAAACGGTGCAGCTGCTATGGAAAGCAGTGTGGCAGTTCTGCAAAAAAATTAAAATAGAGTTGTCACCATGTGATCCAACAATTATACTACACACACAGACACACACAAACCAGGAACTCGAACAGATATTTGCACATGCTTATAGCAGCATTATTTACAATAGCCTAAAAGGTGGAAGCAACCCAAATGTCCATCAGCGGATGGATGGATAAACAAAATGTGGTGTATACACACAATGGAATACTATTCAGCTATAAAAAAGAAGGCAGTGTCGATACATTGCTACAACATGGATAGACTCTGAAGAATTCATGCTAAGTAAAATAAACCCATCACAAAAGGACAGACGCTGTCTGATTCCATTTATACGAGGTCCCCAGAGTAGCCAAATTCATAGAGACAGAAAATAGAATGGTGGTTGTGGACCCAGGGGGAGGGGGAACAGGGAGTTAGTGTTTCATGAATACAGAGTTTCAGTTTGGGAAGACGGGGAAAAAAAAGTTCTGGAGATGGACGGTAGCGACGGGTGCAGAACAATGTGAACGCACTAAGCAACAAACACAGAACTGTAACTTGAAACTGGTTAAAATGGTAAAGTTTTGTTACATATATCTTCCCACAATTTTTATGAAAAGAGTTATTCATTTTATGGGTTTTTATGTGTGTATCAGCAGGATAGTAAAGAGGGCATTTCAAAATATTTGTTTTTAAAAGGAAACGCTACACAGAGAACAAGGTGTCTAGAGTTTTATGCATTTCGTGTTTTATGGCATATTTTATTTTGTCTGGAGACTTTCTGGCACCCCTTGAAATATGTGGAGACACCTAGGCATTGCTAATGAAGGGTTAGGGATTGTTGGGGCACAGAATGGAAGATCCCAGGGGCCTAAGAAAATGTATATTTGAGCTTATGAGAATCAGGGCTGAGGGAAGAACTACCCAAGAGTCAATTTAACTTGGACTTGAGCTAGCAAGCCTGGGACTACAAACATTTTATATTGATGGAGCTTCTCACACTTTATGAGGCAAAAGCAGTCTAAGTGCACAGACCATTAAGAGAAGGTGGCAACGGCAGAGTGGAAGGGGACCAAACTCGGAGTCAGATCTGACTCGGCCACTTAAGAACTGTCCGTGTGATTTAAGACCAATGTTTTAACTTCATGGGGTCCTACTTGCCGCAATCTGTAATACACGGATGACATTTATCCACTTTTATTATGACTGCCTCCTTTTTATTGGATACTTACTATGGGCCAGGAACTTGGAAGACATTTAATCATTTTATCATTCATTCAATCTTCACCACTGCCCTGTGAGATAGACATCATCCCTATCATACAAATGAGGAAGCCAAAGCGGATGCCACTGATCCCTCCGCCATCTCCTCCTGGCCCACCCTGGGGGCAGTGGGTGGGGCATCGATGTGGTTTCTCATGGCATTCTCTTCCCCATGGCATTTTCTTCCCCATTCATTTTCGTCCTCGTGGCATTCTTGTCCCCGTGGCATTCTCTTCCCTGTGGAATTCTCTTCCCCATGGCTTTCTCTTCCCCATGGCATTCTCTTCCCCGTGGCATTCTTGTCCCCGTGGCATCCTTGTCCCCGTGGCATTCTTGTCCCCATGGCAGTCTCTGGCCACAGCAGACAGCCCGAAATGGATAGGGAGTTAAAGACCCCAGGAACAACCCTCAGCCAATGAGAGATGGGAGTTGGTGGATAAGCACCCCAGCACCTGCACCCACAGCAGAACAATTCAGGGATGTGTCCCACCTAGTCTCTTGGAGGCCCCCGTGGAATTGAGCCCAGACTGCCCACTAGCTAATTCCCCCACCACTGGCTTTTCTCCCTTCCCTGTTCCTACCCCATCCCCTTCCCTGTTCCTACCCTATCCCTGTGTGTCCTGGGATCGCCCCCCAGGTATTGAGATTTCTTGTGCTTGAATACTTGTCTCAGGATCTGCTTTTGGGGAAACCCAAAGTAAGATAATCCCAAGGCTCAGAGAGGTTAAGTTACTTGCCCGTGGTCACACAGTTTAAAAGATTGGTCCAGCCACAACTGACACCCCGCTTCTTCTGATTCAAAATCTCCTGTTGTTGTCCCCTGGCTTCTCTGCCTTCTATCCTCCCTGGTTGTTGGAGAATTAAGTGAGATAATGCAGATGAAGAAGAAGTTCACATTGCAAAGCAAATGATTATAATGCATTCACTGGATGTTCACTATGGCCCTATGATGTACACAGGCACGTTAGTCTGATGGCCCCTTTGTAGGAAACAGAGGCCAGGCACAGTGGCTCAAGACTGTAATCCAAGCACTTTGGGAGGCAGAGGTGAGAAGACTGCCTGAGCCCAGAAGTTCAAGATCAGCCTGGGAAACATGACAAAACCTCATCTCTACAATAAATCAAAAAATTAGCCAGGCGTGGTGGCATGTGCCTGTAGTCCCAGCTACTTGGAAGGCTGAGGTGGAAGGATTGCCTGAGCCCAGCAGAGCGAGGCTACAGTGACTGTGAGCATGCCACTGCACTCTGGGCTGGGCAACAGAGTGAGACTCCAACCATATAGATATATGCAACAGAGACTCAGAGCCCTACACAAAGAGACCGGCTCATAGATGACAAATGGCAAGATGACTCTCCACTCCTCCGGGCCCATTCTCCACCTTTCTCTGTACTCGGGAGGCCAAGCCACTGGCTTTGCCTGCCAGACCCTCTTGCCTTCTGGCTTCCAGTCTCAAGCAATAGAGGGCATGGGCAGGAAGAGAGAGGAGGGGGATACTTCGGCCCCCATTCCCTCTTCCATGAGCCATAATTTTAGTAGTGACTGCCTTTCTCTACCTGAACCATGGCTCCTAGCCAACTGTTTTTTGGGAGTTTTTTTCTAAGCCAACTCTAATTTGTATAGGTTTTCTTTGATATCTCGAGTCCTGGAAAAAATGGGAGAAAGCAGTCTCAGTTCACTAAGATCCCAGAACTCTCCAAGTGCCAGTGTGCCCTGACTCCTCCTCATGGCTCCTGCTCTCACCAGGATGCAGGGTTGGAGTTCACTCCCATCTCGCCCTCCAGTGGGTGCTTATGGCTTCTCTCTGTGGCTGCACCCAAGATGAGTCTCACCCCCTGCCTGCTCCTCTATAAATAATCCTTCCATTATGCAGTCTTCACTAAAACCCTCTGAAAGGCCATCCTCTTTCTTGTTGAGACCCTGACTGATCTGGAAGCCTCGGCAACTAAGAAGAGGGAGAAAATAAAATGCAGGTAAATCCCATTTTTCAGGCCCCGTGCTGAGCCCTTTCCTTTGGTGATCTTCACCATAATGCTGTGAGGTGGATGTTATTATGATTCTTACTTTGCAAATAAACGATCTGAAGCTGAGAAGGGTGCGTGGACCCAGCTCCAGGCAGTTGGAATTGCTAGGCCACACTCCCCGGCCCTGCACCACAAAGGCGGTACTGTTCTCCAACCCTTGCCTGACTGTAAAAAACTCTTGGGACCCGAGCCCTCCAACCTTGCCCTGGGCATGTTAGGAAAGCCAGAACACCCTGCCTACGGCCAGGGCATAGCATCTTTGTGGCAAACGAGCTTTCCATGAATGGAAACAGCCTTTCCCTTCTGTGAGGAGAGGCAGGGTTTCATGTGAATGTATGATGACTGGCCGGGAGCCAAGAATAAGAGCAGGAAATGGGAGCCAGAGTGAGATAACTGGCGGACACTGAGGGGAGGGGGCAGGATAAACAGAGGCGTTTCAATTCTGCAAAGCATTCGAGAGCCCTTTGGATTAAGGACGGCCCTCGGGGAGAGCCAGCGATATTAGGAAAAGGGGAGCTGGCCTTGGCAGTCAGTGGAGACCCAGGGCTGGTGGAGCAATTAAAGGGTGGAGCAATGGGTAGGAAACCACAGAATCATGCAAAACCCAAAGCAGACATCTGAAATGTGCAAAAAAAAAAAAATTTATAAGGCAAAACACAGCAGACCAGCATTTGTGCTTAGTAGCTAAAAATATTTGAAACAACATTTTGGAATGAGAAACACATGGAAGGAGAGACAGCTGCCATTCAAGTTAGCAGCTTGAGAAATGGGACTTGTCTCCATGGGCCTTTGGAAGAGGGATAGTCAGAAAGAAGGAGTTCAGAATTCTAAATGAAGATGCAGTCCTGAATGGGCACAGA
Organism: Tarsius wallacei; assembly: GCA_963574415.1. Taxonomy (NCBI): domain Eukaryota; kingdom Metazoa; phylum Chordata; class Mammalia; order Primates; family Tarsiidae; genus Tarsius; species Tarsius wallacei. The sequence goes on along the minus strand of CAUYQG010144082.1, from coordinate 1,289 downwards.
GAGCTTGTCCTCAATATCCAACAATTATGAAGACAATCAGAAACATTAGATGAATCACACGACCCACTAGAATTGTACAAATTCCATTCTCCTCACTCTGTACCCATCTGCAACCTACCCATCATAAATTGACAATAATTAATTATTAATAGCAGCCACATTCCAGGCATTTTAAATACATCATTTTTAATTCTTGCTACAACCCTGCAGAAAGAGTCGTCGTCCCCATTCTACAGATTTGGAAGCTGAGGCACAGAGAGTTTGAGGCATCTGTCCTCAGTCACACACATAGCTGGTGAGGCCAAGTACAGAAGTAACCATTCCATACCCCATGGCGAAAACCAAAGCCTGGGTTCTCAAATGGTCCCAGCCTCTTGTTTCCAGAAAAGAAAATATAAGAAATGTTGCCTACAGAAGCAACAACCCTAGAATTTGACTGGTATTCTACAGGGTGTGGAAAGAGAAATCTTTGAGATAACTGAACCCGATTCCTCTATTTTTTTTTTATTTCAGTAGCCATAGTGTTCGGTCTGGGGTTTAAATGTACCCTTCAGCACCCCCTGTACACACTGTACCCAATAGGTGATTTTTTTTGTCCCTTCATCCCCTTCCCTTGTTAGTCTACAGTGTCCAATATACCATTCTCTATATCTTTGCGGATCCTTAGTTTAGCTCCTACTTAAAAGTGAGGACATGTGGTGTTTGGTTTTCTGTTCCTGAGTTAGTTCACCTAAGATGATGTTCTCCCATTCATTCTTTTTGAGAGCTGAACAGTATTCCGTAGTGTATATATACCACATTTGCATTATGCATCGATCGAATGATGGGCATTTAGATTGATTCTACATTTTTGTGATTGTGAATTGTGCTGCGATGACCATGCAGGTGTCTTTTTGAGGTAACAACCTCTGTTCCTTTGGGGTGGATACCTAGCAGTGGGATTGCTGGATCAGATGGTAGATCTACTTTTAGTTCTTTGAGAAATCTCCCTTCCAATTTCTATTGAGGTTGTACTAATTTACACTTCCACCAACAGTGCATAAGTGGTTCCTTTTTCTCATCCACACCAGCATCTGTTTTGTTTTGTTTTTTAATGATAGCCAATCTGACTGGTGTAACATGATATCTCATTACAGTTTTGATTTGCATTTCCCTGATGATTAGTGATGTTGGACATTTTTTCATATGTTTGTTGGCCATTTGTATATCTTCTTTCAAGACATGTCTGTTCATGTCATTTGCCCCCCTTTTAATAGGGTTATTTGCTTTTTTCTTGCTAATTTGTTTGA
>CAUYQG010144077.1:0-14862 GCA_963574415.1 Tarsius wallacei | reverse complement strand
TATCAACAAAAAATATAAATTCAGGCTCTTTTGTTATGAGTAAATGAAACTCTAATCTCTATTTTCAATGTAAACAATTTTACTGTGTATCAAGCACTCAATAATTGGCAGGTGAGTGAATGGCTTTCTCCTGCCCAACTTAATAAATGAATGAAGATATAGCTAAATCAAGTCAAGTTGGTGCATAACACTTCAAGTTTGCAGTATTTTAGAATACAGATAGATGGTAACAATTATAAGAAAGATTTGGCTAAAAACTGATGCAGAAGATACATGACCAGAAAAATCATCAAATAATTGATGCGTAAATGAGCTGCTAATTATATTAAAAGCATGTTTTCAAAATTGTTATAAAATTAATAAAATGTATATACAGTCATTAATTTCTAAATGCAAGAAATCAAACTTCATTTTTTAAATCGATGTTGCAAGAATTTGACTTAAAGCAATTAAAGTAATAATAGATGGCCCAAGACCTCAGACTATTGCCCACACATCCTATTTGCTAAAACCACCATTTATTGGCATAACCATTTCATTTTGTAGAAACATCTAACAAAATTGGGAATTTAAGTAGCTGGTTTTTTTGTTTTTTTGGTTTTTTTTGAGATGGAGTCTCACTCTGTTGCCCAGGCTGGAGTGCAGTGGCATGCTCATAGCCACTCCAGTGTCGACCTGCTAGACTCAGGCGATCCTTCCTCCTCAGCCTTCCAAGTAGCTGGAACTACAGGTGCGTGCTACCACGCCCGGCTAAGATTTTAATTTATGGTAGAGACGAGGTCTCGCCAAGTTGCCCATGCTGTTCTCGAACCCATGGGCTCAGGCAATCCCCTTACCTCAGCCTCCAAAAGTGCTGGAATGACAGGTTTGAGCCAGCACACCTGGCCACAACTGTTAAAGATCAAGAACAGAGGAGGACTTTCCCACAAAAGTGTGACATGTTAAAGAACTGGGTATTCTTCCTTTCTGGCAAAATCATGACAGAGTATGAGAGCTTGAAGGGCACTTAGAGGTTATGTAGGACAGTCTTTCATTTCGCAGATGGATCCTTTGGGGCATGGAGAAAGGGACTTGCCCAAATTCAACCAAGGAGACAGGGCTAGAGTGGAGCCTTCTCCTGATTCCTGGCATTGAGCTATTATGAAATTCCATGTAGAATCCCTGAGAAAACTGCTCAGGATTTTATAATTATAGAATGTTAAAGTTGGGAAAAGCTAGCTGAATCCTGTTATGGTACCTGTGAAATACCAAGCGGAAACTCAGGAGATAGGCCAGAAAATCCTTCCTAAAATCTAAATAAGCAACCCAACACAATCTTTTCATTGGTCTGTCCATTCCCATGTCCTCTGTGTGTATTGCGCTCAGGTCCACCAGACCTTTTAGTACAAGCCCAGCAACTTCCATCTTCAGGCCTTTGTGATTTCTTTATCCTAAAATGCACTCCCCCTCTCCCTTTCTGGCCTATCGCACTGCTCTCGTCTCATTCTGTTACTTCCTCAAATACATCTTTCCTGACCTACCTGATTATACGAGTCTCTTGAGAAATTCTGTTTTAATCCTCATATCGAGATAAATAACTTTAATATGTGTGGTGGCAAAGGCTAGTATATTCCTCAGGTTCACTTTGAATTGATATTTAAAGAATTTTTTTTAACTTACTTTTACTTTTATCAAAGCAAAAAAAAAAAAAATCAAAAGTTTTCACAAGGCTTGTTGTGAAAAATGGTGTCCCCTTCCCCTGGTCTCTGCCTCAGCACTTCATCTTTGCTTCCCACAAAAAGCACTTGCAACTTTTTGGAGAGAGAGAGAGAGAGAGAGAGAGAGAGAGAGAGAGAGAGAGAGAGAGAGTCAATTCCACATTTCCTATAACATATGAATACTTCTTTTTCTTCATTTTGAAAATTTAGCTTTCTGCCAGGCATGGTGGCTCACATCTGTAATTCTAGCACTTTGGGAGACCAAGGCAGGAGAACAGCTTGGTATGGTGGTGCACGCTTGTAGTCCCAGTTATGTGGGAGGCTGAAGAGGGCGGATCACCTTAGCCCAGCAGGTAGAGGCTATGGTGAGCCATGATTGTGCCCACTGCACTTCAGCCTGGGCAACAGAGCGAGATCCCAACTCCAAAAAAAAAAAAAAAAAGAAAGAAAAAAGAAGAAAATTTAGCTCTCAATTCCTACTGTGAAGATGAGGTCTCACCTCTCTTCTACCATTCTTGTCTCATGTCCACACACACTTCCTCTCTTCATCTTCTCTGCGCATTTCTACCATTGTTTCTGTTTAGGTAGCTATATGGTGTTTACACTATTTTGATAATGTAAATATTCACAATTGAGTCACGTGATGTAATGTTATATTTCCTTTCTAATATACTATCTATTCCTTATACAGTCTGCTGTTTCCACATCAGCAAATTCAACCAACCATGATTGGAAACATTTTTAAAAAATAATAATACAACAATAAATGATCAAAAAACAATATAACAATTACTTACATAGCATTTATATTGTACTGGGTATTATAAGTAACATAGAGATTATTTAAAGTATACACAAGGATGTGTGTAGGTTATATGCAAATATTATGCTATCCTATGTAAGGGCCCTGAAAATCCATGAATTTCGGTATTTATTGGGGTCCTAGAAACATTCCCTCATGAATACAGAGGGACAACAATGTAGCTTTTAAATTTCCTGCTGTTAGTAATGGTCTTGTTTTCTCTTTGACATAGTGTTTAATGCACTTATTGCTAATTTATTCCCAAACTCTCCTCCATAGGAGCAAATCTCACCTCAGTATGTGCAAGCACACCAGGTGCTAATCTCATCTTCTTGGAGATGGTTGTCTTTCCAAACTTGCTCTGTCACTGCTGCTTGGAACTGCTTTGTCACCACTGCTCTGGGACATCTCACTTTGTTGCACTGTGGAATCTTTTGTGTTCAAGGTCCACCTCTCACAGGATAGACAGATTAGACATTTAAAAAATATCAAGATGATGGTAATATCAGTGACAAGAGCCACAAAGCCACAAAGGAATAAAAGCCCTGTCTTTTTTCCTATAGGCCAGTTAATCACATTTTGTGTTTTAAAAGTTGTAATTGGTTTTTGATGGTGTTTCACTTAAAATAAATTTTCCTTTATAACATTCACAAGTGAGTATTTTTAGTCCTAACATATTACCTTTCAAGAAGGTAGCAAGGGCAATCGAAGATGTGTTAAATATATATCACAGTTAAATCATGCAGAAAAGAAGTACTTTTTTTGCTTTTAGAATTTCAGCTGCATATATAAAAGCTTGAGTGGAAAAAGTGATAGGTCTGTAATGTGCTCAAGTGGAACAATTTATATTTTATGATTTCCAAGACCCATAAGGTGAAATCCACAATGTTCAAATATGGACTTAAATGCCTCTAAATAGCCATCCTAAACAGAATCTCAGTCAAGAATTTTTGCAAAATTGACAAGCTGATTCTAACATTTATATGAAAATGCAAAAGACAAAAACTGGCAAAGGTGATCTTGAATAAGAAGAACAAAAGAAGTCAAACTACAAGAAACCAACACCTACTATAAAGCTATAGTAATTAAGATACGTGATACTGCATATGATCTAGAATTATCATTTGGGCCATTTTTAAGTGCACAGTTCAGTAGCATTAAGTACCTTCACATTGTTGTCCAACACAGTGTGGTATCTGTGCATAGATAAATAGACCGACAGAGCAGAACAGGAGGTTTAGCAACAAACTCACACATATAGGGTCACCTGATTTATGACAAGATGACTCTACAGTGCAGAGGAGACAAGTCTTTTTAATAAATAGTGCTGGTATCACTGGATATCCACATCGTGAAAAAAAAAGTGTCTCAATGCAATACACCATACAAACAAGAAATTCCCGTGGATTTCAAATCTAACCATGAGAACAAAACAACAGAACTTAAAGAGGAACCCACAGGAAAATATCTTCATGACTTTGGAGTAGGCAAAACAAATTAAAAACATCATAAACTGGACTATCTTAAAATTAAGAACTTCTGTCCATCAAAAGGCACCATTAGGAGAGTCCAAAGCCAAGCCCTACACAAGAAAAACATATTTACAATGTATATGCTTGAAAAAGGATCAATAAGAAAAAAAAAATTTAAATTGTCAAAAGTACTTGACTAGGTGCTTTACAAAAGAACACTCTGATCACTAATAAGTATATAAGATGCTCAGCATCATTAATCAGTAGGGAAATTGAGCCTGTAATGAGATCCCTCCACAAACCCACTAGAATGACTAAAATTTTAAAAGGCTTTTGGTTGATGAGGATGTGCACAAATTGGAACCTTTGTGCATTGCTGGAGGTGATGTAAAAGAGTGCAGCCACTGTGAAAAACAGGTTGGCAGCTACTAAAAAATTAAACATGGAGTTACCATATGATCTAGCAATTCCATTTCTGGGCACATACACAGAATGGTCAAAAGCAGGAACTTGCACAGGTATATGTACATCAGTGTTCAGAGCAACATTATTCACAATAGCCAAAAGATGAAAACAACCCAAATGCCCACTCCCAGATGAACGGATTAAAAAATTATGGTATAGCCATAGAATGGAATGTTATTCAGCCTTAAAAAAGAGTGGAATTCTGATACATAAGCAAACCTTTAATACATTACATTAAGTGAAATAAATCAGACACAAAAAGAACACATTTTGTATCAACTCACTTACATGAAGTACATAGAATAAGCAAATTCATAGAAAACAGAAAGTAGAATTGTGGTTATCAGGTTCCAGTGGTTACCAGCACAGAGAGTTAGTGTTTAGTAGGTACTGAAACTCAATTTTGGTTCGTAAAAAGTTCTAGAAATAAATAGTGGTGACAGTGGCAAAACAATGCGAATGTACTTAATGCTATTGAACTGTGCACTTAAAAATAACCCATACGATAATTTTATATCATGTATATTATGCCACAATACAGAAAATGGGGGGGGGGGATGTGAAACATTTAACTTTTGTTCTTTGGTGATAAAATATTTGTACAAATATTTTCAAAACTTTTCCAGTATCTACTGAAGATGAATATATGCCTAATCTGTCACCCAGAAATAGAAATAAGAACATCTCTCTCAAAAATATGTACAAGAATGTTCTCAGCAATATTATTAATTGCCAAAACATAGAAGCAACACATATGGCCCTCTTCAGTATAATGGATAAAGAAATTGATATATATTGATCAGGACTGGCTACATAATTTGCAGGACCCAATGCAAAACAAAAATGAGAATGCAGGCATCTTGCTTAGAATTTTTTAAGAATTTCAAGATGGCATCAGCAGAGCATTAAACCAAGCAGAAGGCTATGTGGCACTTCATGAGTGGCATTCCGTGAACCCTGCCTTGATATTTATACAGTGGAATAGCATCCATCAGTAAAATAAATGGCCTATTGCTACCTATAACACATGGGTACCCTGTGCAGCTGTGTGATGAACAAAATGCGTCAGACAAAAAATATATTATTAATTTCATTTATATGAAGTTTAAGAGCAGGGAAAGTTATATTTGGTGGTAGAATTTAGAATAGTGGCTACTCTGGAGGATAGATGGACTAAGGAGAAGCATGAGAGAGCTTTCTAGTGTGGTGGAAATGCTCTCTATCTTGATCTGTACTGTGGTTACATACGCACACGAGGATACATACATGTGTGTAAACTTCAATAAAAATACTTTCCATCCTGAATATAAAAACACCACATGGTATCGGCTTCTCCTGTCCTTCAGTTTTTTCTACTCAGGCATATCTGAGTCTTGTTCTCTGACCCCGCTTTGGATGAGGGCTGTGGTACAGTCTCATGGTTGAGGAAGACCTCTCATGTGCTCCGATTCATGGCACTCACATTTCCAGTGTCTCCTACCACCAACACTTGCCATTCTGATAGCTCCTCAGAACAGGGGAGACTAGCAGTACCTGTTCACATCCAATGGATGTAGAAGTCTATGGAGGACTCTTAGGTCATGAGCAAAAATGCCTTTGATGACCAAAAAATCCTATGCCGTGGTGCACCATGGCTGTGCTTTCCCTTCATTTTTGCTATATGTTGTTTCAGTGACTCGTCTCTTTTCATGTGCAATGTCATCCACAGATTTACCATAACAAAAAGAAAATACACATGTAGAAGAAAAAAACATTCACATGAAAAACAAAATAAAATTAGAACGAAACTTACTATGGCAATAAAGGCCATTTACTAAGCACATACTCTTTACTGGTGATAAAGGTCATTTCACTGAGCTGTCCTCACTATATAGTGGACCAACAGGGTTTGAATGTTTGTAGTTTTTTTTTTTTTGAAGCAATGTGTGTGCCAACTGCAAAGGGGTAAAAGGACATCTGCCAAAGAACTGCCTGTCTCCCCACTCAGCTTGAGAGCCCTGGTATTTAAAATGAGGTGCCATTTTGTTGTTTTAGCATGTGAAAAATACTTTTCTGTTATGCATCAATTTCTCTGATAAATTATGGCTATCTATTTTAATATGATAAACTGGGCTATCATTATGAAAATCAGTCTTTCATATCCTGGGACATTTTAATTCCATGTAAAAATTTAATATGCAGTGTACAAACCCTCTAGTTTCTGTTTACTTAGAGAATAGAAGACTACATGGATAAAGAAATGAATAATGGATAAGAAAAATACTCACAACTGACAACTTCTTTGATGGCATTGGCACTAGCAAGATACTGCTCAGCACATGGGCTCAATACAGAACTGTGTGTGGTTATCAGGGGTTACCATTCTCAAGGAAAAACAATTTGAAAATATATTTTATATACCCCTTAGAAAGTCCCCAAAGGTATCAAGTCCAATTGCCCATAGAGGTGACCTTGATACCAAACCCTTGCATTGGCTTTTCTTCCTCATTTCTTTCACCTTCTCCAGTTCCTTACTGCTGGTCCACATGAACATTTCCCCAATTAAACTACCTGCTCTACTTTTGGGGGGCAGCTCAGGCTAAGACATAGGAACCCAGGTTCCTAATGTCACGACTGGCCCCTAGAACCTTAGAATCTCCACATTAATCCAGTCAATGAGCCAAGAAAGCATGGAAGAGCACACAAGAGATTTTTATAGGGTCGGTGAAGAAATGATGTATGTCATTGATCCCTGAAGCCTATACTCCATTCGCCAGAACTCAGCCATGTGATTTCATTATTTTACTAACTCCAGAGGTAGACAGGAAAATCTCCCACTGCCCAGAAAGAACAGGAAAGAGGTTTGGTGAACAGAGCTTCTGCCACAAACTACCATGGATTTTACATTTCCTCCCTCTCTTTGGCTCTCTATGGGAGTTTGGACTTTGTTCTCAAGTTATTTGCACGAAGAACTAAGCTCACTTACTTCAAACAGAGAAATTTCATACTATTGCCACAAATGAAATACAGCATTATACAAAATTCCTATGAGAAATCTGTTCAATTTTTTTCCAGTATACTATTCAATGCAATTTTTAAAGTGCAGAGAGGGATCTGCTCATTGGTGCTGCCTTAGATGAGGTGATGGAATGATGATTGAATGTCATCACTGCCAACCACAGAATAAATTTTAAGGAAAAAGGCCAGAACACCTTATTTGATATAGAGGTCATAAGGCTAGAAACCTTTTCTGGGTATGCTCCCTGAAAAGGGTGGGCCAAATCTGCTTAGACATATGAAAAACAGAAAACTCATAAATATGGGAGCAAAGCCAAAGTAGTAATTTAAAAATTTTTAATTAGTAATATTTTGAGTGGAGAATAAAGAGGAAGGAAAGTGCTCACTACCGCCCCCCACATTGGTCTCTTGGCCTCTTGAGATCATGAAATTTCTGCTTCATTTTGAGAGGACCTTGAAAAGTTCATGGACAATGTATATTATGAGAAAAACACATACATTTTACTTTTTTTTTCCAAAAATAAACCTGTACTAACTTGTTATAACACATCTGAACAGGATCTACTTTGAGACACTAAGAAGGAAAAAAACATCAGTTTGGAAAGAGCCCCTTGATGGAGTAACGGTAATTCTACTTAAAATTGAAGGAAGAACAAACATCCAATTTATGATGAAGCATGGGTGGAAGAATAAGGAAATCTTAATCCTTGATGAAAAGTTTATGGGGAAAATGCCCCAAAGAAATAGGCAGTTTACAAATGGATAACTCATTTTCAAAAGGCAGGAGACAATGTTGAAGTTGAAGCCCACAGAGGTAGACCATCGACATCAATTTGTGGGGAAGAAATTAATCTTGTTCACGCCCTAATTTAAAAGGACCAACAATTAACAGCAAAAACAAAGAGGTCAAAAGCAAAGTTCATGACAACAGGTTTGGGGATGCCAATAAATTTTGCTTGTTGACTTTCTGGAGGGCCAAAGAACAATAGCCTCTGCTTGTTAGTGGACTGTTTTGAGAGAGTTAGCCAAAACTTTAGCGGAAAAATTCCTGGGAAAGCTTTACTGGAGAGTCCTTCTCCACCATGACGATGCTCCTGCTTATTCCTCTCATCAAAACAGGGTAATTTTGCAAGTGTTTAGATGGGAAATCAGTAGACAACTATACTACAGTCCTGATTTAGCTCCTGACTTCTTTTTGTTTCCTATTCTTAAAAAATATGTAAAGGATATCCATTTTTCTTCAGCTAATAAAGTAAAAAAAAAAAAAAAAAGACTGTATTGGCATAGTTAAATTCCCAGGACCCTCGGTTCTATAGGGATGAACTGCATGGCTAGTATTGATGTCTGGTGGAGTGTTGCTCTGCTGAGATCTTGATTTTGCCACAGAAAAGAATTTCAGAGTGAATTCAAAGAATACTTTTAAGAAAGAATGTATTAGAAAGAAAAGAGGCACACTCAAGAAAAAGTATGGGTGCCTTAAAAGAAAGGGCATGTGCTTGCTTTTGACAGGAAGCTTTATATATTTTTACAACTGTGATTACCAAACCAGGAGCTAAGAGTGGAGGGCTACAAGCATCTGGTCACAAGTTTTGATCACCATCTTTCAACCTCTTAAGGTCACAGGGACCTTCTAAACAAAGGAAGCTACTATATAACTAGATTGGGCATTCTGTGTTTTGGGGTAATTCCCTATTGTTTCTGTGATTTACTGTACTGGTAGTTCTGCATTCCAACTTGCAAGGTAGTCAGGTCTGATATGTCTGGTCAGTTAGCTGAAGGTCAGGTACAGACAAAAAAGATTTCTGAAGGCTTACCCTGGTCTAAATTAGACCTGCCTAAGAAAATATGCCCAACTACTTCTAAACTATATCAAGTGTGCCTGCCTCAGTATCATTGCTTACAAAATTGTCTTCACCTTGGTGGAGCGTATGTTGAGAAAGTTTATATTTTTTGTTTTTATCTTTTAATTCTGTTTTCTTCTATGAACTTTTTCAGGTGCCTTTGTATTTCCCTTAAAAGAACCAAAATTAAATCCAACCTAGAGAAAGGTTTTACTCAGTATTCTGGCAAGAACCAATGACCAGTTTGTACCAGAGAAATATGGCGGGATGAACCACCAGATGAGTCCAGGTAAAACACCTTGAGGATCCTTGGAAAGCATGGGTGCCTGTACTGAATGGCAGTCTTATCACTTTTGTTCAGGTGAGGTTAGTGAGGAGTTCACCTAATTGCTATCTTACCACCTCTGTTTTCATGCCCTTTCTCCTGAATCTTTGAAGAGATCTCTCTTCTGAATAAAAGATAACCACAAATGATTGAGTGCCTGCTTTGTGCTGGGTATTTATGGAACCTTATTTAATCCTCACATGAAGCAAAAAAAGCAGGTTTTATTAGCCTCATTGAAGAGCCAAGGAACCTGAAGTTCAGAGTCGTTAAATTGATTGCAGCTATAGTTTACTGAACCCGGCTCTGTAGTCACAACTGCTTTTGTGAATACTTTTATCCTTCATCTTTTGGGTCTTCCTTGAGGACTTTGCTTCCTCTGTAACAGTCTTTTACATCTCATATATTCAAGATTCAGGAGTGGAATTGCCAGATAAAATACAAGGCACTAGTTAAATTTGAATTTTAGATAAACAATGATTTTTTTCTTATATAAGTATGCCCCTGACAATATTTATTACAATTATTACAAAAAGTTATCTTAAATTCAAATTTAACTGGGCCTCCTGTATTTTTATTTGCAAAATTCTATATTTTCATTTGCAGAATCTTAGATGAGCTAAGTAGCTTTCTTGTGCCTTGGTGACTTTCCATACTTTCTCCTTCTTCAGATCCTCCAACAATAGAGAAGCACATGTCTTCAGACTCCACCATTAGCCACACCTCCTTGTTGAAGTTGTCATGCTTGTAGTCACTCTTGCCAAATCACTGATCATCTAGCATCTGGTTCTCTTTCTTCCTTTCAGTAATTATTTTCATTATTCATAACTCTAATATTCACAGATGATGTTTCAGTCTTGATTCTGATTTCCTTTATCTTCCTACTTCAAACACTTTTCCTCCATTTGCACTCAAAATGAGATTTTTTTTTTTTTAGTATAAAACAGGGTGGTCAGGGAAGCCTCTGTGAGGAGAGAATATCTGAGCAAACATCCTGAAGGAAGTGAAGGCCCCAGTGCTGTTGATATTGGACAGATGAGGTCCAGGAAGAGGAAACAGTGATCGCAAAGGCCTGAAAGCAGAGGTCTTTCAAGCTTATTTTAGAAAGTGTAAAGACAAGGACTGTATATTTGGTGGCACTATTGATTGTGCACAGAATATCTTGTCCACAGAAGTCATTCATTTGATATTCACAGAAGAGCACAATACATTGTTGATTAATAAACGAATGAGAAGAGGCACCTCGATGAAAGTGTTCTGGTAAACTAGACCGGCTGCTTTCTCTCATGGTGTCAGACAGAGGTAAGAAACAGAGGACTGGGAGAAAATGGGTTTATTTTGTAGCCAGGCAATAGGGAATGGGCTCTGTTATAGCTATTACAGTCTGTTCAAAGAGACACGCTTATCTCTAAGCACTTATAGCCTAAGCATACAATCTTTCATCTTTCTCATCTAATGATTAAAGTACATTATAAACTTAAACTACATGGGAGAAAGGGTTACACCCAAAAAGTTGATGACCATTCTTAAGAGATTTGAGAGTTTCTAAAGCACCCAGGAGATTCTTACTTAGAACTACAGCTGCTTCACGGCATGGGCTGCTTTTCCACATTCCGTGGATATCAGAGGGTCTGAGCTGGGCGGCTGCTTTCTTCCAGCTTTAGTGATTCCTAAATGAGATCTATCCACAGAGTTGAAAAAGGCCAAACAAAGGAAGGGAGGGGAATGACATTCCAAGGGCAGTGCAAGGGACAGAGGCAAAGTGTGCCTTGTAAAATCTAAGTGGCCTTTACATTCAGTCTGATTAACCATTGTAAAATTTAAAAAATGACTTTTTAGAAAAAATTATTCTAATGGGAGCTATTTATCATACACGAGCAACCCTTGATTTTAAGCCTACGACGAACCGTCACCAAACATGTTTGGAAATCAGTTCTGGTCCCGCAAGACCTTGCAATCAGATGACTGGGGTTGGGTTATGAACAAGGCGTAAAATACAAGCATAAATTAAATAAAGAATGAATATGATGTTCAACTAGCCAAGTGCATTTCGAGGTAGTGCAATTTGAAGGGCACTTCCAAAGTCACACATGAACTTCCCATGCTGAATGTTTTCCTGAGAGTTTCACGTGCTTCTCCTCCTTTTAATAAGGCTTTCAAAAATCCTGGACTTAGCATAGAGTGTCAACCTCACGTCTTCTCCCCTACAGGTTGCGTTCTCTGTCGTTTTTCGTGTTCTTTTGATTTTCTTTTTTTTTTTGGCTCCCAATCCAATGAGAATACGGTATTGAAGGATATTGGCCACCAGGGACAGTGAAGATCAGATCTTATTTTTTAGCAATGTGTTCGATAAAGCATGACTGACTGCCTGCCCAATGAGAGAAGCCTCGAGCTGCAGACATTCTAGTGCCCAGGACAGAGCTGGACACATAGATCTTTCGTGCCATTTCTGTTGAAGGAACCGAGTGAATGAATGACTGGATGAATGAATGCAATGCATCGAGGAAGGGACTTCTGCGAGCTCTCTGGATCTGTCACCAAGAGGATCAGAACTGTGTTTTCGATTCCGCTAGATAACTTCCGGGTGGTCACAGAAGGCGAGGACAAAGAGAAAATAATTAAATAAGGCGGTAAGGCTTTGTGACGCCCACGCGGCGCTTAGGTCGGGCCCCATGCGGCTTCCGTACCTCTTCCGCCCCGGGGGGCGCCTGCGCAGCCTCGGCCGGAAGTGACGTCGCGAGATCCGGCGCTCGCGGGAAGACGCGTCCCCGCGCTCGGGCGGGCGGAGGGAGCGCGCGCGCGGGATTTTCAAGAGTTGGCCCCAGGACCTCGAGCTGCCATGAGCCTCTGGGTGGACAAATACCGGCCCTGCTCCCTGGGCAGGCTGGACTACCACAAGGAGCAGGCGTCCCAGCTGCGGAACTTGGTGGGTCGCGGGGATCGTGGCGGCGGGCGGCGCGGGGGAGGCCCCGGCGCGGGGGTGGAGGGTCCCCGAGGACTGCACATCCCCTTCCCGGCCCCGCCGTCGGAGGGGATCGAACCGCTGAGAGGGAAGTAAACCGAGAAGGGGGAGGCGGGTGGGGGTGGAGGCTGTGCTTTTAAACGAGGAAAAGCCTCCCCGAGAAGTGTCATCGGAGCCCAGACTTGAAGAAGCGAGACAGCCACTAGTGCAAGGGATGAAGTCGTGAGTCCTGCATCCGTCCACGCAGAAACGTGAGCCGAGAGTGGAGCGAATCGAGGGGACGGCGGGGTGCCAGGACCCCCGGGCAGGAGCCGGCACGGCGCGTTCTAGGACCCCCCCCCCCGTGTCCTAAGAACCAGCGGGGACAGTGGTGGGACATGGGGGGGTGTGGGGAGGTGGGATTGGGAGTGCAGCTCCAGTAAACCCTCTCTCCTCCAGAGTGAGGTGGGAAGCCTTTGGGAGTTTTGAGCGTAGAGAACATCCTTTGATTTGCTTTTGGATGGTTCGCCCAAAAGGTTTCGGTGTCAGTGTCCTCCTTTGCGAGGAAGGTGCAGTGAATGTTTGTTCACTCCTCGGGTTACGTCTGATTCTCCCCTAAGTCATCAGGACGTCCCCGAGTTGGGTTCTTTATGGGAGAGTCCCCCCACCCCACCCTGATGCCCCTATTTTATGTCGTAGTTGATACAAGTGTCCAAAGGCAAGGCTCTGAAAAGGAAACTGAGTCTTACAGGGAGCAGGGAGGGAAGAAGGACCTTGTGAGTGTCTAATGCTGTCGATCTATTCCTTTTACGGACCTAATAGTAATATGTAATGCTGGTGGAAATGCTTTTGCTGATACTCTGGTCTTACCCTTTTTTTTTCAGAATTACAGATACTCCTTAGTTATCAAACGCTTCTTAAAAATGGACAATAATAAAAAGACTTTATATAGAAAAGATGGTGATGTGAGATTGGAGGGTTTTTTAGTGTCTTTAATTCTTGATATTGTATCTGTACTAATGTAAAATAAATAAATTACAGCAGTATGCTTTATTTACAGACAAATTATATTTTTCATTAATAGCTTGGACTTCAGTTTTCCTAACCATATTATACATTTTATTTTCTAAGGCCACTTTTTGTTTTACAGAATTTGTAGTGTGTACTTTGGTCAACAATTTAACATACTGATCTTAAGGGTTAATAAATTTGCTTTCAAAAAATGTCACCTGTTTGCTGTTTAATCTACAACTTAATGAAACTATGAAATACGTAAAGCAATATTTAAACCTTTATTTTTGGTAAGATGGAAGTTTAAAAAGCAAAGCAGCAAGTGTTTGTGGAGCACCTACTAAATTCCAGGCACCGTATTAGGTGACTAGTTCCTTTCCTCGAGACTCCTCATTTTTAGTGCTAAAGATGGATAAATTTACAAGGTATTAAAATTGGTTGTAATATACTCCTCTGTTAAGATGTTTCATTTTGTCCATAATGGTTATTTGTAAAACTCTTGCCTCACAAAATGTTACGCACCTAAGGCTAATGTCTGTGTCCTGGTCATCTTTGTAGCTTTTATAGCAGAGGTTTCCAAATTCAACATCATCAGGTCACCTGGAAAGCTTTTGAAAAACACTGTCGTGTGTTTAATGCAGCAAACACTGTCAGTCCCCTGGCTGGTCCTCTTGCCCTTAAGTGTGCACATACGGCTTTATTTAACTTTCTGCATCTGTACCCTGCCTGAGGTTTTTCTCTTGCTGACACCCCTAAGCGGACTTGAGATGCCTGGGAATTAATTCCCTCTCCTCCCCGGTCCACTTACCTAAGCAGGCTTCAACAAAGGATGGACAAGAGAGTGTATCATACTCCAGTTTCTATCACTTGCTGCCCAACCCTGTTTGGGTGAACACCGCGGTTTGTCATGCTGGTTTTAAGAGTTTCCCCAGCGGGTTCACACCCAGTTGCCTAGAGTGGTATTTAGCTTGTTAACACACTCCTACTGGCTGTCTTCCTTTGCCTTCTTTCTCTGGTTTCTCATTCCTACACTCCTGTGAAAGTTTCTAGGTGCCCAGACTAAGAAAAAAAACCTCCATCTCAAAGTTTTAGAATCCTAATCTCAGGGATGGTAACGTCCAGTAATCACTCTGTACTTAATTTTGAAAAGTTCCCAAGGATGTTCTGATGGTGAGCCAGGTTTAGGAGTTCCTGCTTTCTAGCATTTAGTGTTGTATCTTGCTCGTACTATATCATAAAGTTAGTGCCGGGAGAATAATCAACATTTTGGAGTTTATTAAAAATATTAACATATATTTGAATTTAGAGTTTCAT
>CAUYQG010144069.1:0-10851 GCA_963574415.1 Tarsius wallacei | reverse complement strand
TCATCTCCCTCAGATTCTTCACACTGGACCAGGTGCAGTGGCTCGCTCCTGTAATCCCAACACTTTGGGAGGCCGAGGTGAGAGGATTTCCTGAGCCCACGGGTTCGAGACCAGCCTGGGCAACTTGGTGAGACCTCATCTGTACAACAAATCAAAAAATTAGCCGGGCATGGTGGTGCATGACTGTAGTTCCAGCTACTTGGAAGGCTGAGGCAGAAGAATGGCCAGAGCTCAGCAGGTCAAGGCTGCGGTGGCCGTGAGTATGCCACTGCACTCCAGTCTGGGTGATAGAGACTCCGACTCAAAAAAATAAGATAAAAATTAGCCTGGCATGGTGGTGTGTGCCTACAGCCCCAGCTGATGGGGAGGCTTGGGCAAAAGGATCACCTGCACCTAGGAGGTCAAGGCTGTGGTGAGCCATGATTGTGTCACTGCACTCCAGTCTGGGTGACAGATTGAGACCCTGACTCAAAAATAAATAAATAAGTACATAAATGAATGAATGAATAGATAAATAAATAAAATTCTTCACTCTGTCATTTCTTGCCCACCTGTGTCACATCTCATCCTCTCCCACACCCCGCCCCACCCCTGCTCTCCAGTTGCCCTTTGCCAGGTCTACTCTTTCCCATCACATGTCCCCTTCTACCTGTCTATATTATGTATATTGTTCACTTTCTGTCCCCTGCATTGGAATGTAGCCTCCAAAAGGGCAGGGAATTTTGGCCTGGCTTTTTTGTTCACTGATGAGCCTGACACGTGCTTGACGCCGAGGTGCTTAATATATGTTTGTTGAATGAATGTGTTACAGATGAGTTGAATAAGATGAAGGCCTGCTGGGAACTATATTAAGAAGGAAAAGAGGGACGGGCATGGTGGCTCAAGCCTGTAATCCCAGCACTTTGGGAGGCCGAGGTAAGAGGATTGCCTGAGCCCATGGGTTCGAGACCAGCCTGGGCAACTTGGCAAGACCTCATCTCTACAATAAATCAAAAAATTAGTGAGCATGGTGGTGCATGCCTATAGTTCCAGTTACTTGGAAAGCTGAGGCAGAAGGATCACCTGAGCACAGCAAGTCGACACTGGGGTGGTCGTGAGTGTGCCACTGCACTCCAGCCTGGGTAACAGTTTGATACTACAACTCAAAAAAAAAAAAAAAAAAAGAAGGAAAAGAGCAAGCTGGGACCTGGGCCTGGGTTGGGAAGGCCCTTTACAGAGTGGCGAAGAGTCCCGATCTCCAGGACACAGTACACTTAAGTCTGGTCTGGGCTGACATCTGCAGTATCCCAGGGTTGGATGTAGGGGTGGGGTGGGGGCAGCAGACAGCTTCTAGACCATACTTCCCAGGTGGGAGCATGGGAGTTACTGCTGTTCTCCCAGGGTTTATCTGCAGGTGGCTGGTCATTCTTGTTAACATGGGCAGAGCTAGCAGACCCAGGCCGTTGTGCTCACCAACCAGAGTGGTCCCATGATGCCTATGTCTCCCGTCAGGATAGATGTCAGAGAGTTACTGTTCTTGGCCGGTCGCAAAAAGGACCAAGGCCCTACTGGACATTCTCCTCACTATAAGCAAGAGGCGGATGTGGAAGTTATGAAGACCAGGAGCTTTATTAATTAAACTGTTGGACAATGGTTTTCTTTGCCTTCCCAAGAAGAAATGCACCCCAAGTCAGCTGCTGGACTTGAATACATAGAATAAGGGTGCCAAGAAAGGGGGCACGGGTTGGGGGGGGGTCTAGGTTAACAAGGCACCATTTAACCAGAACAAGAATTTCTTACTAAGTAACCTCGGTCAGTAATCAGATTGTATCCCTAGAGTCAGATGGTAATGAGCTTTCACTAAGACCTCAATGTTAAGTGACTTCTTTATTTTTATCTCTTCTTAATGAACGCAAGGAATAGCTTTGATATTCTCTGCACACTTTGTCCAAAAACATCCATGCATGTCCTTCATGTGAATGTTGCTTCTGGTCAGTGTCTTTCCCCCACCAGCCATGTGCTGTGTTGCTGTTGTATCTATTGGCTTGTTTTTGCAGAATCAGCCCATATTGGTGATATTGGTTAAGCTGACTCCACTTAGGTAAATTCCTACTTGTCAAACTATCTTCCTTTTTTTTCCCTTAAGGAAACAGATTGTGTGCACAGAATCTGACCACTTTTTATGACATCTCTGGCTATCACCCTGGCCCCTCTTGCCTGGTCACTGTCATACCTCCAGCAACTGGTCTTTCATCTTCCACCTTGCCTCCTCAGTCTACTGTCAACACAGCAGCCAGAGTGTGCTCTGAGCAAGACAGCCTGAATGGCTAAAACGTACTTGGTTTTGCCCATTGGCATTTGTCACACCAGTTGTTCAGCCTCTTGGGATAGGGCTTAAGTGTGTCCAAAAATGCCTCCAGAGATTTATTCTTCCACATCGACTGTTAGGGGGGCTGCTGTTTTCTAAACTGTTCCAACATAAAGGAACACAGATGAACGTCAAAAAGGGCTGGTAGAAACTTCCCTAATCAGAAACAGAAAATGGCACGTCATCAGTGCAGACAAAAAATAAAACACCCGATTTTATTTTTACAATCTGAGTTGCTGTCTTGTGTTTTGGTAACTAAGTCACAGAAAGTCTGCTCTCCCTTGGTTGCTAACTTCTCCACGGGGGCCCCTTACCTTCTCTGCTTATGTGGTGGGGTTTTGTTGGTTTAGGTTTGGGGGCAAGAGTAAACAGGCTCGTGAACTTTTAACTTTATTGTGGTGTGTTGCCTTGGTGGACTGAGAAAACAGAGGCTCCTGCTTCATTCTCAGAATGACTTCTAAACTAATGCTGAAGCAAAATCCTTCAGTTTTCTTTGTGATTCTGTGTAAAATGTAGAAAAGTAGATCCTCTTACCATATAAAAGGCTCGCCTAAAATATGCCCCAAACGATAGGAAAAGAGTGCTCTTTTATCTCAATGCATTATAAGGACTTTAATTTTTTTTAAATACCATGTAAAGAGAAACTTCTTTGTTCCATGGGACAGGGTGGCTTTATTTGACATGAAAAAAGCCCATTTAAAATGGCAGGTAAGAACATGAACACAAGCAAAGTGTCTGCTTTTGTAATGGGGACAATCCGTCCTAGTCTCTAAGGTTATTCATCGGAGTGGAGAGCCTCAAGGCTGCTCCTAGTCTGTGAAGCATTTTGTATGGGAGCTCGAGGTGACTGCAGGCCCCCGGTCCTGTCTACAAGCCACCTCTTCAGCAGGACTTCCCTGGCTTGACGGCTGTTGGCTGGGTCCCCGGGTGCTTTCAGGGCAAGCACTGTGGTGTTATAGCCACCTGCCATCTGTTGGTGCAAATTTTTTGGATTCTAGATGGTGAGTCACTTATTTCTCCTGCTGTTCCTTCTGCTGCCAAGACTAATTTACCTATTCGACTTGATCAGGGAATATGCTGGAAGAGCCTGTCATAAAGCTTTGTCCTGTACAAAGTTCATTTCCCTAATGAGCAGTCTTTCTAGCACCATCACTAGAAAAAGTGGGGAAGCGCTTCCTTTGCACTTCAGAAGGTGGGGAGAAGACCCCATAGTGACAGAGTGGGATTCTTTCTCTGGGGACCTCCATGGACAAAGCTGGAGCTACTGACTTCAGCAGGGTTTGAGTTGAGAGTCCAGTGGTGGGTCTGTATTTTCTTGTCCACACACTCTTGCCAGGGTGCATGTCTGTCATTAAAGGTTGCACTGGGGAGGCCCTCAATGACCACTGGCTAAATAAGTGGCTGAGGTCTGTGACCACAAAATGGGCAAGGCTCACCCACCCAGGGCCACCAGGAGTAGTGCTAGGCCAGGTGAGCCCATTTAGGCCAGGGTGCCCCATGGGCAATGCCACATGCAGCACCACCAAGAACTCTGAAGTCTCATTTAGTGAGTTCTTGCCGACCCTGACAATCACAGTACTTGAAGTGATTTTTATGAAAAATCTAGGAGACTCTTCCCATACAGACAAGCCAAATGCTATGGCAGAAGCTGGAAGCAGGAGGGACGGAGCTTCTGCAGCGGCATCTGGAGTGTCTGGGGAGGGGGACCTGATTCTAACCATAGAACAGGTGCTGCCCGGGGGAAGGGCATGGAAGATTGGGTCAGCACACCCCTCTGTCCAGCAGCTGTGACAGCCAGCCCTCAGGCTACAAAACAAGATGAACTTCTCCACTGACTCAGTTTCACACAGTCGATTTTTATTGTTAGTATCATCATCTTTTGTCCAAAAAAAAAAAAAAAAGCTTATTATGATGGTTTGAGTCTAGCTTTATTCACATATCCTAAAATACCCTAAAATATTTCTATGCTTCATGCCTTCCATTTTCCCCACCCCCAAATTCTGAGCTAAATAGCAGCAGCAAACCCCTCAGTACAGAAGATTCTAACTCCTTCACGCAGGCTCCAGTTCACTCAAGTATTCTAAAGCTTTCCCGTTTGGAAAAATTACCAAGTCCCAGGTGGGTGGGATTTTATTCTTACCACAGAGTAGGTGTGATTTTATGGAGGCTCTTCCCCCAGCCTCCTAGATCAGAGGCAGAGTTGTGTGCTCGAGTCCTGGTGGGAGGTAAAATTCCTGTACTGTAGGTGCCAGGCTCAAGTTCCTTCTGCTGTGGTCAGTAACTGGGAGAGGTGGCCAGATGGGTGGGCCTTCCCAAGGCACTGCCCGCCCCAGCTGACCTTTCTGGAAGGAGCGGCTGACCAAATCAGGATGACATTTGAAAATTCCATAAAACATTCAGAAATAACCTGTTCTAGAGTGATCTGGGTGGTGTGGGATGCAGTTAGGACAAGGCAAGCCTTTTTCTGAGCAAGCAGCAATGGTGCTAATCTCCATCGCTAAGTATCCATGTGCTAGAAGTAATATTTCCAACCATATGCCTTATCTGTGCACAAGATACACTTGTTGCTGAGGCAGCAACATTTATATGCTTCTGATTCTTGCCTTTTCTGTATACTTAGGAGGTAGGGGCACGTAGCAATACACAGGGCTTTGTGATGGTTGCGCTCTGGGCGGACAAGGTTCCCAGAAGGTCTGAGTGTTCCCTACTCAGAAGGATGATTTGGCCATAAAAGGGGAATCAGATGTGTTGTGGGAGTCTGGCTGAACTTGCAATGCAAGAGAACTTTGGCAAATTGTCTGCATCACCACTTCAGAGTTGGGAAAACAAGACTCCATGGTCTTCAGAGCAGCTCAGGCTAAGGCAGGCAGACGCACTTCATGCCAATCAGCCAGATGCCTGGGCACATAGTCTCTCAGCATAGGCAGAGCAGAGTAACACCAAACCAAGGCGTCCTCCTCCTCCTCCAGAAGATTCTAAATCAGAGAACTGGGCCCCACTGTCATGGCTCCAAAGGACCCTCCATGTTTGAAGTGGGCGAGAAAATGAAACTGGGGAGTAAAACAATTGATCCATGCCCAGATAAGCCAAATGGGCTGTTGGTACAAACCTGTACAGACTTATGGGTCTACGCATTTTCAAAGCAAAAGATGCCATTACTGACAAAAGCAAAGGAAATCAGGTTATGCTGGCTTGTCTCAGTTTCAGAATTCTGCACACACAGAGTAGCTACCAAAAGTTGTAAACCTAGTCAGTATCTATTACAAAGTAAGCTATTGGCTAACCCATGCTCATGGGAGCAAATAACTTTCCAGCTCTAGGACTGTAGTCGATATGCTGATGTACTTGGGAGAGGAAGACCCATTCTTCTCTTTGATACCACCTCACACGAATAGTAATCCCCAAGAAGCTCTGACCGCCCACACCCAGCAAAGGGGCTACTTCCAAAGACAGGGTCAATTGCCAGTTCCTTAAAAACAGAGAAATACAAATGCCAGTCGATATTTCCTACACCCTGGTTATCTGCTGGACTAGAATCTTCTCTGGGAAGTGTTTAATCCTGCATCAAATACGGAAAGGCAAACCATTGGCTTTGAGAGGATCAGAGTTCATTGGAAAGGCAAGCAGGAGCTCCAGAAAGGACTGTTATTTAGAAGGACCTGGAACTCTGGAAAGGAAAAGCCCTGGGCACAGCTGTTTCAGGAACAGCCTTGGTAACCTGCCAGTTCACACCGATGGTGGAGAGAATGAACAGCGGGAAGGGAGTCTGCTCAGCCTACTCAGCACAAGTGCAGGTGTCATTGCTTGAGGACATGCTGTGGAGACAAGAGTCCCAAGGAGCCCAGCTGCACCCGGCCCACATGGCACTTGGAACACGCTGCCCAGGAGGCCACGGCACCCAGCAGGGTCCTTGCTCAGAAACCCAGGACCCCAGCTGGGTGGTTGTGGACTCAGGGGCACCCCTCCCTGTCTTCCTGTGAGATGCCCAGCACTGACTTGTGCGGGATTCTGCACTCTTGCAGAGATTTGGTGAGGTCAGAGAAACGTCTCCTGGGCACCTCCATTGTTTCAATGCTGCAGCGTTGGTAGGAGGTTTTGTTCTTCTGTTCAGCCACAGCAACAACAGTCCGTAAGTCATCAGTTGGCCGGAAGTGGCGTACAAACCTTTGGCCCGATGGAGATCTGACAGCAAGCAGCAGCCTTGGCTCTTGGTCTGATGGTTCCTCCAGGTTTCCAGCCCTGGAAGGGTTCTGTCTCTTGGTTCGGGCGATGAACTGCCTCTCCAGGGCACAAGCTTGAGCTCTGGAATCTTCTTCACTTGTCTTCATAGTGCAGGTCTCCTCTTGGTAAAGAGCCCGGATGCTGCTCAGTTGCAACAAGCTGGCCTTTTCAGACACTGTCTCCACAGCACCCTCCTCCAAGTTCCTTCTGCTGATGGAAGGAAGGACTGGATATTTATTAAGAGACGAGGTAGCTCCGATGGGCACTTGCTGTAGCAGCTCGGGGATCTCATCAGAAGCTCCCTGATTGGGAGACTTGGGTGCACAGGCTCCTGGTTTTTGGCTGCTTGGAGACTCGCAGGGAATGGCTGGGGGCGAAGACAGTGTGTGGTGGGAGCAGGGCTCTGTGCCCTGGGATCTGTGCAGAAGTGGCCGTGTCCGTCCCTTGGCGGACTTGGGCCTGATGACGTGCATGTTTAGTGAGTTTGGCTGCCAGAGGAGGCTGTCAGCTGCTGTGCTAACAACAGTGCTGTGTTCAGGGGGTGCTATATTCACAGGGACTTCTGTGGCCATTGCTTCTCAAGACCCCTAAGGAAGCAGGACAAAGCAGAGGAGGCTGTGGGTTAGACTTCCTGGGACTCTTAAATCCAAGCCATTCACTCCCAAGAGCCCAGAATAAGCACAACAGGTCACAGTCTGGGGGACCTTCTCTCTGGATTTCTGGAGAGGGGCATCAACTGCAATTTATGTATTCATTCATACATTTATTCATTTTAGGAACTTGGAAGAAATCAGCGAATCAAAGTTCTTGCAACCTAAATTAGTATAGTAAGGGAAGATGGGTTAAACCCACAAGTAAGCATATTTTCAAAGAGTAAACACTGCTTTGAAAAAAATAGCGTATTGCACCAGAGTGACTAAAGTGGGAGACTAATTCTTTCTCTTTTGGGGGGGGTTCTGGTAAAAACTGGAAAACCTGCTATGTTTCGGTAAAAGTTCACTTATGGCTTCTGAGATTTGAATTTTATATAACATTCACGGTGTCACAAAATATTATTGTTTTGATTCCTTTTCAATGATTTAAAAATACAAGAGCTCTCCTTAGCTCAGGAGCCACACAAAAACAGGTGGGCTGGATTTGGCCTGTGGGCCAAAATTTGTCATGGAGCCCAGTCCTAGACCAACTCTACAGGGGAGTCTGGGCACATGCTAATTCTATAGATGTACAGATGTATGGGCCAGAAAGGCAGAGGGACTGCCCAATGGCCACACAGCCAGCTGGTGGCAGAGCCCGAAACAGAACCCAGGTCTCGCAACACCTGGTCCTGTGTCCTCTGCACTCAAACAAGCTGTATCTTGAGGACCGGTCTTGGCGCTCCCCCAGCACAGCACATTCTGTCTCTGTCAGCTGTTCATATTTCTGACTTCCCAGCTACCTCACAGACACCCCGAGGGCCTCTGTATTTGGATCTTTCACCATGAATGTGCGTGAGCGCTGGTGAAATCTGCCAGAAGTGATGAACTGAAGTGTGGTGGGAGGCATGAGCATTTTTCTGGGAGACCAGGAATTGACAAACCATGACACTTCCTCTTTCACTGCCATCCTGGTGGCCCCTTCACTAACACCATTACCACCGCCACCTACCTCCTCCCAATTTCCAAAGCACTGCCAACATCTCACGGGCTCCCTGCCTTCCTCGGAATCCTAACCACCACTGTGACTCCTGCTCTCTCTGCTCCGAGTTGACCAGGCCTCTCCTAGCCTTCTGAAGACCTGGTGGCTTCCCAGTGCCTCACGGTCCGTGAGAGGCAGCATTTTGGATGCAAAGGACACAGGACTGAGTGTCACAAGACCTGGGTTCAAATTCAGTCTCTGCCACTAGCTAGCAGTGTGATTACAAACCACTCTACCTTTAAAAGGACGTAACATTCCTCATCAATTAAATATAGCCATGTGACCTTGGGTATATTGCTTAAATACCTCTGAACATCTGTCTTTTTGTCTGTCACATGAAGACAGTAACATGAAATAACGTAGGTGAGGCAGGCTTGGTGCCAGGCTTGGTACATGGTAGAGGCTTAACTGTATGTTAAGGTTTTTTGTTTTTTGTTTTTGGCTTTAGGTTGTCTGTTTGTCCATTTAGTGCTTTCTATTGTTCTATGTCCAAAAGCCTTACCTGTTGCTTTGGAGCTCTTCCCTGGGTGTCCTTGATGGTCCTGTGCTAGTCAACACTAATCAGTTGGGTGAATCCTGGACTTATGCCTGCCCATTTCTACTGCACAGAAATGCTGGGGGAGGGGCAGGTTGATTTCAATGAGCTATTGTCTATGCAGTTGCCTCAAAAATGCAAAAGAATTCCCGAGGCAATCACTTCCCTTTAATTCTGCACTTTTACTGACCTGAAAATCACTTCCTCACACGATCCTTAAACCACCCCCCCAAGGGGCTTTGCATTCAAGTCTCACTATTCTGTGCATGTTACCACTGTAGTCTAATTTTAGGGAACGTTTCTTCCTCTCCACTAAAACCACCACACACAAAACACAATATCCCTATATATTCCTGATGTCCTGCTCAGCTCAGAGTCTTGGACCAAGTCACCCCCTCTTTTCTACTTTCAAGGCCTGGGTTTGCTCCTCTCCACTCACAGCCCGAGCCTCTCTCCACTCCCGTCTTCCACCTCTCCCTCGTCTTTCACACCCGGTCTGGCTGCTTGTAGCTCAGGAGCTCAGCAACCTTCTCCCCAGCGAAGTCCTGGCATCAAAACATCCTGCCCGTCTCCTTGTTAATTTCATCTATTTTCTGATCAACTGTGAAGATTGTGTTTCCCCCCTTTAGTGAAGTTCTCAAGTCTTTCTCCGGTAATTAGCAGCTCTGCACTTTCACTCAGGATGGCATAAGCAGGTCACAATTGTCCAACTGTTCTGCCAAAGATAAGCTCGACAGGCAAGCCCACACCCTCCTCTGCCCACCCTCCCTGCTTGTGGAATGGCTATTAATTTGCCACAGCTTCTGCAGAATTATCACAGGCTTGGCTTCCAACACCCACACATGCCTCGGGAAGGTTTAACTGTCAGTGAGTTTGGTAACTTAGAAACCTCTTCCTTAACAACTTTGATGAGGAGAGTCATGTGTTCTCACAGGCTCTCTGCGGGATTATTTTTAACAGAAAACTTGAGTATGTGCATGCACTTTCCATACCTTTTGGTACTATATAATTATCCATGTTCAGGGGGTGTCATATTCAAGACACCCTGGTCATAAGATAACATGACTGCGAGCTATCTCAGAGAAAAACCTCAACTATGACTAATTCCTCTAAACCCACTCATGGTTATTTAGAGACTAACACCTCCTTCAGGTAAAACCGTTATATCCAACCTGCTTTCATAACCCACTGCCTCCTCCCGAGTGCAGGGACCATCTGTTACATGGAGGGAACACCAGCTCCCCCCACTATCCATCACAGGGATGGGGTGTTGGGAGAAACAGGTGTTTGGGAATCCGGGCCAACTGTGCCTCTATATTCACACCTCGGGTCCCGAACTCTGCCCGCCGCCCTCATCCAGGAAGGTTCCTGCAGCAGCCATCATTATCCTGGCTGAGCTCATTTCACCACCTCTAGGCCTGGCAGCTGCTCAACCACAAAGTGATTTGACAAGATCCAGGCGTAGGCATCCATCAAGCTGCCAGCTGAATAGGCAAGTGGCCTGTTTACTTAAACACAATAGCTGCACCCCAGAGGCCTGCTAGGAGTCAGGAAACAAACACTGCTAACTGTTTCCAAGAGGTTGCCAGAAGGGCAGGTGTCCTTTCCTTAAGATTCCATCACCAAATCGAGCAGAAAGAAGGAAAGTTGGACGGAAGAAGCTACAGCAAGATTCCTGCTTTCCAAGGGTGCCTGCCATCCACCACGGGGTCAGACCACCCCTCTTCACTTACAACCCAAATCTAAGCCTACAGTAGATGCAATAAAATATAACCACCTACAGACCATCTGCCAGTAGATACCAAGATGCATACATCTGAATTGGTCTTTTAAAAATGTGTATCAGTTAATCCTATCCGTTGCCCGTGCCGGGCGCCCCCCGGGCCCGCCCGCCCGCCCGGCGGGGGCGGGGGGGGGGGGGGGTGGGAGGGGGGGGGGCCGCGGGGGGGGGGGGGGGGGGGGGGGGGGGGGGGGGGGGGGGGGGGGGGGGGGGGGGGGGGCCCGGGGGGGGGGGGGGGGGGGGGGGGGGGGGGCTCCGGGGGGGGGGGGGGGGGCGGGGGGCGGGGCCGGAGGC
>CAUYQG010144067.1:0-10249 GCA_963574415.1 Tarsius wallacei | reverse complement strand
ACGCCCGGCTAATTTTTTTTATTTATTGTAGAGATGAGGTCTCGCTTGCCCAGGCGGGTCTCGAACCCGCGGGCTCGGGCAATCCACTCACCTCAGCCTCCCAAAGGTGCGGGATTACAGGCTGAGCCACCGAGCCCGGCTTGATGCCTCTGCTTTTAACCAGTGCCTCCTCTTCCAACCTCAGCCTCCTGACGGACTCCCATCACACGTACCCCTGCAGACTCACAACAACCACACCCATGCCCAGGCTGAAGGACCCGTTTCAGATTCTTTCCACAAAATGGATCGGAAGCACAGGCACCTGGGAGAAAAGCCAAGCTTTTCTCCTCTTCAGGCTTTCTGAGCTGGAGTCACCCTCCTGAGTCTTTCTGGATTTCAGACTCGGAAAAAATGTTGCTGGTTATGAGTGGAATCATGTGATCTGAAAGTGGCAGGTCACAAAAAGAATATCCAGAACCGGAATGGGTTCCCATTTCTTCAGCATGTACACAAGTTACAGGTATAAAAGCAGTATTCACTTGGCTGGAATCATATCTAATTAGCCTAGGTGAAAGAGGGAACTGGTTGAAAAGCATACGATACCCTCTCTGCTCTGATCTTTGCTGAGCATGGTGAAGGTGAGGAAAGTATTACTTGCTCCTCCGGGACTAGGACTTTCTTCTTGCACTGAAGTCATTTTATCTCTGTTTTAAACCTTGTAATTGTTCTGATTAAGAATATTTAAATGCTTTAATATGTCTGGTTTTGGTGAGGATATGCATTCTTTTAGTAATCCATTCTGAAGATTTCAACTTCTTTGCAAGGCAAATTGCAAGGCTGCTAAGGTGGTGATAAGGGAAACACTGAATTGAAATTTTAAAATGTTTTCATATAAAAATAGTTGGAGAAACTTGGAAAAAGCAAAATGTCTTTCTTCATTCTGAACAAATGTGGAAACTTGTTTCCTTCTGACTGGGAAAAAAAAACAACAACTCAGATAATCTCAAATAGCTACATCCCATTCAAAATATTTTATCTTTGTCCTATAATTCTCAAGAAGAAAAACATTTTTTGTGTGTGGGAATTTGAAACCATCTAAACAATATTTTCTTTGGGGAAAAAAATTCTATCTATAGGCTAAGGCAAGAAGTCCCTGTTCTTTGTTCTTTCTACTACCTATTACATGGTTATATTTACATGGAAAATAAAATGATGATACAAATTTGCTACTTGAAAGACATCAAACAAGTACGCTAAATTTTCCTTTAGTGTAAGTTGATTTCCCATCCCACCTTTTCTCTTTTAAGCCATTACACTCTTTTTCCTTGCAACTTTTCTATTCTGAGTGGTAAGGGGTGAAGTTGGGTGAAATGGAAAGAAATAAACGGGGAAACTGGGATGGAGACAGGAAGACAAGCTATGTCCTTTTCTTACCTGTCCAAAAATGACACGGATGGATGACAGCAAGATTAAAATAATCAAAATTTAAAGACCTCAATGTGTATCAAGCATTGCTGTGTGGCTGACTTTTTCACATGTATTTTCTCACGGCATCACTTCTTCAGTGTAAATATTTTGCCTGCTTTACAGATTAGGAAACTGAGGCTTAGAGAGATAACATAATCTTACACTGGGGTGGCATTTTTTTTTTTTTTTTTTCTGTAGAGGGTCAGGCACATATTTTTGACTATGTGTGCCATATAAGTCTCTGTCACCACCATTTGACTTGCCATTGTAGTGAGAAAGCAGCCATAGACAATGAAAAGATGAAAAAAATAAGCAGTAGGCCAAAATTGACTGACGAGCCTCAGTTTCCCAGTCCCTCGCTTCACTTGTGGACACATTTCTAACATGTCACAGAGTCAGAATTTACACTCACATTTTTTTCTTTAAACTTTTAATTTTTTTATGTGAATACTCACATGAAACCTTTTGGGCTACTGTGAACCCTTCTAACTTTGGGGAAACTGCTCAGGTGGTTGTGATGTGGGTTTAGGTGGTAACTGTCTGCATTAAAGCCAAGAGGCACTGTGACCAACCAACCAAACAACCAAGCAAGCAAGCAAGCAAGCAAGCAAGCAAACAGACAAACAACAAACAAAGCCACAGGAAACCTCTTGGCATCAGCATATCCTGTAGAGTCTGGGTATGAACAAACCTCTTAAAAATTGACTCTATACCTATAGGCATCTTAACAAGGAGCACAAATGCCACACCTTGTTCAACCTCTTGATTGTTTCCTGGAAAGCAGGTAGGCATTTGCAAAGTGAAAGGACAAGGTGGGTGGGTTTAAGCTGCTTCCCTGTGCGTTTTGTTCATCCCTTGCTTGTGGGAAGGCCAGATCCTCCACCCAGCTGGCCCTTACCACGCCAGCCGAAGCGTCTGAGATGGAAGCTGTAGCTTCTCCTCCTGTCCATATGTCCCCAAGGTGCCTTTGTAGCCTCCCATGCCTGTGAATTCAACGGCCCACATGCCACAAATCATCCTCAAGCATCACCGATATTGACAGTTAGTGGCCTCTTTAGGGGAATGTGTAATGCGGCGCATCCCTGAGAAAGTGAGTCTGGGTCCCCGGGGTCTATAATCAAGTGTGAATTCTAATGAGAACCACTGTCTAGTCACCCACATTTAGAGTTATCCATGCTTTGAGGACTTGGAAGGGGGCCCAGAAAGTAGAAAAGAGTGACACTAACCCTGCTTCACAGACTGGAACTAGGGTAAATAAAACTAAGGAGAGCAAGGCATGCTTGGGGTGACAAGTGTAGGGCTAGAGGTGGGGCTGGCTTGGGATGTTCGTGATGACACAGAATGGCATCAATACTTTTTTTATGGACATCGAGAGCCAAAGTCCTTTTCTGGTAAGACAGCTGGGAGTCTGCTTAAAAGGGATTCTGCCTACCAGATAGAGAGGTAGATGGAAGAAACGCCCATGGTGGGAGAGTTTTCCAAGGAGATTACCTGTGGAGAATATGCCAGCTGTGGCCACCTGTCGGAGGGTGCATTTGGAGCTGTTTCAGTGACCTGTGGTTCACATCTGGAAGGCCCAGAATCAGCTCCCCGCCTTTCCCTCCATCCCTCCCTCAATTCTTTCCTCTAACAAACTCACTGAACACCTACTAAGTGTCAAACACTAAGGACACAAACGTAGTTCTTTTGGGAAACTGACAAATCAGCATAGGAAACACATATATTTGTAACACATGTA
This sequence comes from Tarsius wallacei, assembly GCA_963574415.1. Taxonomy (NCBI): domain Eukaryota; kingdom Metazoa; phylum Chordata; class Mammalia; order Primates; family Tarsiidae; genus Tarsius; species Tarsius wallacei. The sequence goes on along the minus strand of CAUYQG010144067.1, from coordinate 7,065 downwards.
TTTTCAACATGGTGAGCTGAGTGTGGAGAAGAGAGATAACTTGCACATCAGGAAAGGGGGCGCAAAAAGAGAGACGGATGCAGGCCTAAGCTTGTAGGTGCCACTTAGGCTGGGGTAGATGTCTGGGGGTGGGGGTGGGGGGCAGAGGGGTGCCAAAGAGAAGGCAGGAGGCAATGGCCACGATATCCTGGACACAGGGATTTGGTCTTGCTCCCGGGGCAGTGGCACCCACGGTAGCCACCTAGCAAGGTGTGTATGACCCTTGAGGGGGCAGAGTGAACCAGAGAGTGAGCGAATCTGCCAGGCAGAGGACGGGGTGTTGCAGTATCTCTGGGGGGATAGCAGGGAGGGTGGGAGACAAAGCTTTACAGCATGCAGCTTTGACACCTACTAGCTTCATGTCTCTGGGTGAGTTGCTTTATTTTATCCTTATTTTTTTCTTTTGAGTCAAGGTCTCATTCTGTTGTCCAAGTTGAAGTGCAGTGGCATGATCACGGTTAACTGCGGCCTCCCCTCCCTGGGCTCAGGCGCTCTTTCTGTCTCAGTCTCTGGAGTAGCTGGGATGAAAGGTGTGCTCCACCATTCTCAACTAATTTTTCTGTTTTTTTTTTTTTTTGGTAGAGACAAGATCTTGCTATCTTTCCCAGGCTGGTCTCGAATTCCTGGGCTCAAGCAATCCTCCCTCCTCAGTCTCCCAAAGTGCCCAGCCCAATTTTACCTATTCTCCATGGGTCTGAGTGAGAATCAGTGCTATAGTATGTCAATACTTTGTGAACAGAAAACTCTCGCTATAAATACAATTGGTCATTTTGAACTCTAACTTGGTTCTTGATTTCACCCCTTCCTGTGCCCTCCAGGTACTCAGCTGCGTCCTGGTATTGCACGGAGTTTTGTTGGAGGAGGTGGCTTTAATAGGATAACATGACAGAGAAAAAAACAGAAAAACAGGTATGATCTACTAATCTACAAGGTAAAGATTTGGGTTTTTTCTTTTTTCTCCTTAGAGATATAAAAGAAATTCTTTCGACAGAATAATATTACTAAAAATCACCTCAGGGTAAGAGGAAAAATACTTGGCATAATTTACCTATGCAGAAAATGATCTAAATTATATTTGGATTAAAGATTTACATAACAGAGCCCACTTAATTGGAAAAAAGGAAGGGCAAGGTATAAATGATTTCAGGATTTGTAGAGAAGCATGAGCCAGGGGATGGGGGCAGGTTTCCGTGGCTGAGAGACCCTGTCAGTCCTCAGGATTTTCCTGAATTGTGTGTAAGAAAGAAGGGTGTGATGCGGTTGTTCATAATCTAGGGGTCGTGTGTGGGGGACCCCCTAAGGCTGGAGAGGGGCCAGTCAGAAAGGCGGGCTGCAGTGGGAGGGGCTGGCTGGAAAACAGGGAGGGAGAGGAAATGTCTCTTCTAAGGTCCTAGGACCACAACGGATACTTTCTTTGTCTGCTTTTGATTGCGTATTTTTCCTGGCTTCGTTCTTTAAGCAATTTCTGGCAGCAATGGATGCCCTTTAAAAATAGCTTGCCTTTTACACACTAGATTTCTCTAAGGATCTGGAATTGTTTCTCTGGCCTGCAGTGTTCAAGGATGAAGAGGTCTTTTCTGGGGGGTGGGGAGATACTGGGGCGGGGGCTGGAACCCAGGCTTCTGCCCTATTTTCCAGTGTCCTGCCCTCTAGGTTGCCTTGTTTTTACTTTGTCAATAAAACGAACGTGGCTTGCTGCTGGGACTATTTAATAATGCAGCAATAAATTGTGCTTTCAAGCCCAGCAATGCCTTTCTAGGTGATTTACAAAAAATGACTCAATACCCCGAGGACACAGATTGGTAGCATTCTCTGTTCTTACGGATGGATGGACTGGCCCAGAGAAAGCCCACCCTGCAGGACCCCAGGGGCTCAGAAATGGCCCAGCCTTCTCAGTCATTGTTTTTGCCCCATGGTGCAGGAGAGCTATGCCCTTTCTCCTGAAACTCTTTGGGGATCACTTGGCATGTTCCTTTACAGCTGTCTCTGGGAGACGCTCAGCGCTTTTGAGAAAAGAGAGGAGAGTTACCTCCTGGAGAAGAAAAGCAATGAAAGCATCTAATGATATGATGAAGATTGCCTTTAGAGAGGCGAGAAGAACTCATTGCTCTTTTTACCAGAGCTGCAGCTTGATCCGAGCTGACAGAATTCAGGATTTAGGATCAGAAGCGGAGTGAGAGAAGGCTGCCTAGGGACTCTGCAGGGCTTTGGGTGAATCGACTTCTCTCCTTTCCCACCTACCCCTTCTTGAGTTTAGGACCCCATCATGCACAGCCTCTTACCTGGCCTCCAGGTCCCCCTCCTCTGTAAAGGAGCATGCCAAAAGTGATCCCCAAAGAGTTTCAGGAGAAAGGACGTAGCTCTCCTGCACCCTGGGTTCTTCACTATGTGGTTAAAGTGAATTGTCTATAATGGACATCTGATCAAATCTCTAGCTGAAAACCCTTCAGTGACTCTATTTATGGCCCCACAAGGTAAGTGATATTTCAAGCCCTTCCAGATTTGTTCCCTCTCCTTCTCTCCCACTTCCTGTTTGAAGAGCCTCTTCCTGCCTATCCTGTCTGGGCAGAATTGCTCATGGCTGCTGGCCCCAAGAAGCCTCCTGGCCACTCTCCACCCCTCTGTTGCCCAAGCCCTCTCTGCACTACCTTCCCTGAGAACTCAGCATGTGGTTCTTTCTTCTCCCTGAAAGGGAAGAGATGGGGCTATTTTGCTTGCTGGTGTGCTTCACTTCAATCCTGTGAAGAGATTCTGCTTTTTAACTCCAAGGACTGTGCTGGGAGCAGGGGAGAGAGAACGGCTGTGGACGTGCTTTGTCAACTGTAGAGAGTTGTATAAATATTAGATACTGTCTCTATTGTTCAAAAAACAAAACCCAAAGGAAAGAACCTCACAGTCTGGATTGCTGAGGAATGTTATGAACTTTCTTTTAGAAAATCTCTGGGTATGAGAAACGCCTTACCTGCCAAAAGAATAAATGATCTGACCTGTCAAAGACCCTTCTGATCTAGGATTCTTAGATGATAAAATGTCTGGCACTTTGGGAGTCCTCAGAAACTTGTGAGTGATAACCAACTTCCAGGTTCAGGAGTACTGAGACCAATTCAATTGGCCTTTTCTAGTACAGCCTTATTTTCAGAAATAAACAAGCCTTTTGTCAGCTTATGTGAATTAGTTCTATGTGTACCATATATGCTTATGGAGAGATTCTTCCCCATACCTACTCTTAAGATGGAGTCACCAGTTAACTGATCTGTCATATTTTGAGGTGCTCGCTTACTGTATTTGTGTGTGTGTGTGTGTGTGTGTGTGTGTGTATGTGTGTTGGAGTCTTACTTTGTTGCCCAAGATGGAGTGCACTGGCACGCTCATGGCCACCCCAGCGTCGACCTGCTGGGCTCCAGTGATCCTTCTGCCTCAGCCTTCCAAGTAGCTGGAACCATAGGCGCGTGCTACCACGCCCGGCTAATTTTTGATTTATTGTAGAGACAAGGTCTTGCCAAGTTGCCCGGCTGGTCTCAAACCCGTGGGCTCAGGCAATCCTCTCGCCTCAGCCTCTGAAAGTGCTGGGATTGCAGATTTGAGCTACCGAGCCCGGCCTACTGTATTTTTTTTTAAACAACAAAATTCTGTTTGGGAAGAAAACATATATACTTGAAATAACCTAAATCTTTGAAAGTTTGAGATTATTATAGAGATTTATATTACAGAGTATCAGTGAAAGAAAGAATGAATGAATGAAAAGAGAAAAGAGAAAAAAGGAAGTAAAGAAATTTGATTCGATTTAAGAATTATTTCATGGAGTTTGAGCTCACAATTAAGTTTTGGCTCTTACAAATCAGCCTTTTAGAGCAATATAGTTAGTCCCGAAGACCAGACATAGCAATGAAGAACCTTTGTCAGGTGTCACAATCTTTGACAGCATAACAGAGGAGAGAGGCAGTCCTCCAAACTTGCCTTCTAGGAGACTAACAATAATAATAAAGGAAAGAAGTAAACGTTCGTAATCTATATGTCATTTGGCATGTATGTGTGACTAAGTTCATGAGTTAAATAGTATAAACAGACATTCGGCTAGTTCATCTCCACACCCCAAAGTTTATATATTTAGGTTGGTTTCAAACTATTTTGTGTATCTTCCTTTCACTAGAAAAGTGGAGGGTTGGTTTGCACACTTTAATCACATCAAAGTCAGTTCAATACACACAGCCTTGTCTAGGCAGTCTATACACCGAGTTCAGTGACTCTGATAAATAAGTAGTGATTGCCCCATTGACATTTTCACATGATTGTGCTTTTCACATGATTTCTTGACATCTACTTGTTCAACTTAAAAACACTGAGTGCCTACCTTGGGTCTGTCCCTGGGCTAGACTCTTGGAATGCTCAGGAAGATCCTTGTCCTCCTTTTCTCTTATACCTTTTGGGTGCTCTGGACCGTATCTGGGCCTCAACCTCCATCTTGTATCTCCTCCAGGCTGGCTACTCTGCGAAGTCGACTTGAGTCATCTTTTGATAAATCCACTTTGTCTTCTCACCACTGGTGGCCAGAAAGAAGCCCCTCCTCTGTGCCCCTTAATTTTCAATCTATTTGTCATCAACCGTTTTCTTTTGTGAAATTCATGAGGGTAGGAACTGAATTCTATTCATTGCTACACTCCCAGTAGCACAATTGATAATTACTTGATAAATTGCACTAAATTGAACTGAACTGAATTTAGAGGTGTTCTAAATTGAGGTATGACTTGGGTGCTGTTTTTGCCTACAATGAAGATACAGATGACCTGGACCGGGGACTGTTTATTATTGTCCTGGGACAGACTATATAAAACACAAATAATCAAGAATCCAATGTACATTCCTTCCCTGACTAAGGCATGTCCTAATAGGACAGAAGTAAATTAAATGCATGTCATTGCTGTGTGTAAAGGTTTTTCAATTAGGATGTTGTATGCCAGCATGCAGTAAAAGAACAGTAATTTCCCAAGACAGAGATCTTTAAATGGAAAACGAACAACTCTAGATTCAAGGCTCTTTCTAAATCTTCTTAATTTGATGAGAATAAATTATTTTAAGCTCTATAAAATGTATTGGGTGACTTTTATAGTATTACGGACAACCCCCAAACTCGGAGATACTGCATGTCTCAGACTTTTTGGGTTAGCACACTACAAGGAACTGTACAATCTGATATATGTGTGGCCTAATACCCATGACAATTATGTGGTCATTCTGAGGCAAATAGTTACCAGTAAGTTTATTCTGAATTAAAAACTTGCATAAAAGACTTGAAGCGGATAATTGAAAAAGAAACATCTATCAGTAAATGATTAATAGATAACAAAAAGAAGAGTGACACCACAACTCTAGGCTAATATTATTCTAATTAAGCACCTAATTTATGACTGAGCTTCCAAGAAATCAGAGTGAAAAAAATTCTCATCATTGGATTAAAAAAAAAATCATCTTCATTGGACAAAAGCAAGTAGTACTTGCCCTGGTAGAATATTTAATAGCAGTGAACCAGCAGGGTCACAAACACCCATCATGGCATGAGATAAATGCTGGGTTCACAGACTTTTATTTGCATTATAAACTTTGTTAGAAATCTAAGCCAACTACACTGAAGGTCTGCATGGACTTTTTCTCTCAGAAATGAGACACAATGAGGGCAGAATGAACTTAGTGTCTGAATCAAGCAGGCATAAAATTAGCTTTTATCTAATGTGAGCAGGGAAAGGAGAAGGCAATCATGGGCAGATGATGGACTGCTGTGCATGCAAAATGACCTCTAAGCTACTAACAAGATAAGATCTTAAACAAAATTAGTGTTCTTTACAAGGTGGAAGGTAGGAAGTTGACCTTCCTAGGAGTTCAACCGGGCTGTTGATAAGACACTGAGAAAAAGCAAGGCGTACATGAAGTCAGTGCTGCTCCTGGAGGTAGGGATTGAGCAAGGCACTGCAGTATAGGTCCACTGCGCATGCCCGACCTGCAGCTGTTCCTTCTGGCTGAGGCCTTGAGTGGGAGCACTTGGGGCTGGTGTCTGATTTCTGTAGTGAGCCCTTCAGGACCTCTTTCCTAAGCTCTTCCGGGATGCCCCATGGGCTGATAGAAAACACCAGCTGGATTGCATTTACACTTTTTGCCTTCATGGGAAGGGAGACACAACAAAATCTCTATCAGGATACAGGCTGTGCATTGGGACTGGAATTTCATTCTGTCCTTCAGTTACTCCAGGGCTGTAAAATGGCGGGGACTGGTCTGTTGGAGGTAAAAGCGATTGCACAAATTCATATCGGGTAGCATACAACCTATGTGACCAAATATGACAGCTCTGGAAAAAGTTACTTCAAATGTTCAAATATATATTTTGATATAAGAAGTTATTGAGTGCCATGATAGACACGGTCTGATTTAGAACAGATTACTTGCTGTGTTCTGCTGTCTGCTTTCGTTTTTTAATTTTTTAAAAAATCAGCAGCTGAACAACTAGAAAGAGGATCACTGATTAAACATTTTTTTCAGGCACACAGGTGACGTTCTCCAGAATAGACCATATGCTAGGCCACGAGACAGGTCCTAATACATTTAAAAATATTGAAATTATACAAAGTATTTTTTTCTGATCATGATTAAATGAAACTAGAAATCAACAGCAGAAGAAAATTATGCAATTCACAAATACGTTGTGGAAATCAAACAACGTATTCTTAAACAATCATTGGGTCGAAGAAGACATCACAAGAGAAATTAGGAAATATCTTGAGACAAATTAAAATAAAAAAACAACATAGCAAAAAATAAAGAATGCAGCTAAGTAGTGCTAAGTTAAGAAATAAGTAGCTGTAAATGCCTACATTAAAAAAGAAAGTCTGGGTATGGTGACTCAAGCTTGTAATACCAGTACTTTGGGAGCCTGAGGTGAGAGGATTGCCTGAACCCACTGGTTTGAAAACAGCCTGGGCAACTTGTCGAGACCTCATCTCTACAATAAATAAAAAAATTAGCCAGGCATGGTAGCAC
>CAUYQG010144053.1:0-16331 GCA_963574415.1 Tarsius wallacei | reverse complement strand
AAAAACCAAACAGCCCCATTACAAAGCAGGCAAAAGACATGAATTGACATTTCTCAAAAGAAGATACACGGGCAGCCAACAGACACACGAAAAAGTTCTCAGCCTGACTCATCATCAGAGAAATGCAAATCAAAACCACATTGAGATACCACCTAACCCTAGTAAGAATGGCCATCATTAATAAAACAAACAACAACAGATGCTGGCGAGGATGTGGAGAAAAAGGAATGCTTCTACACTACTAGTGGGAATGCAAACTAGTGCAACCTCTTTGGAAGACAGTGTGGCAATTTCTGAAAGAACTAGAAATTGACCTTCCATATGACCCAGTAATTCCTCTATTGGGAATATACCTGGAGGAACTCAAGTCATTCTACAAAAAAGATAACTGCACATGCATGTTTGTTGCAGCTCTATTCACAATAGCAAAAACATGGAACCAACCATGCTGCCCATAGAAGCTGGACTGGATAAAAAATGTGGTACATATACAAAATGGAATATTATGCAGCCATAAAGGTCAAACATATGTACTTCACAGCAATTTGGATGGATTTAGAGTCTATCATACTCAGTGATCTATCACAGAAACAAAGAACAGAGTACCATATGTTCTCACTCATCAGCGAACCTTGAACAATTATCATAATACTATAAGAAAGGGATTGGCAGTAGTGGGAAACTGCAGGGGGGTGGGGGTGAGATTGTCGGTTGAGGGAAACTGCCAGGGGAGGGAGGAGTACACCTCATCAACAAGGGTACCTGCATAACCAATGTTTGTATGCCTAACTGAATTGTACCCCATATCTTTAAAATAAAATAAATGAAAAAATAAAATAAAAAATTGTATTGGTGAAATATTTTCAGTAGTCAATTCAGGTACATCCTTTGAAAATAGTATCAGCCTTTCATTTGCTTGAGGGTAATAATAAGAATGTGAATACTGAGAAGTGATATTGATAGATCCGATAAAACTATTTTCCATAAAACCTCAAATTCACGGAGCTCCTTGGGGAGTTTCAATAGTGCCTACCACATAATAGATATTCAATGAATATTTATAGATTTGAAAGGACAGTGTGTGGTGATTTATATATTGTAAAATATGGGGCAAAGCTGAGACTGCTAGGGTAGACATTTCAAAAGGAATTTAGGTGACCCGGCAGAGTGTATTCTTAAAGACTTTTTAGTTGCTTACTGAAATAAAATAGGGGTCTTTCATAGGTTATACATAGTAGAATGAAATGTGCTACAGACATATTCAACCCTCTAAATATAAGAATTACTTTGTGTCACATGAGAGTACACGGACTCATTTCCTTATTAATCTCTCTAGTTTCTTATTTACCTAAAACCCATTTTTATCAGAATTTATTATTTTGTTTATGCTAGATCAGTTTAACCTATCTTGAGACTATTTTTTTGTATTTCTATAGTTTTCTTTATCTATTTTGATAAACTAAATACTTTGTAAATGTCTTACATCAACTTAAAGATTCATGCGTTTTAATTTTCTATTTCTAAAAATGGTTTAACAAGCTAATAGCATTCTATACATGCTGGCATGTTTTCAGTTTCTATGATGTTTGTTCTTTCTTTCAAAGGTACTCCTTTCTATTTTGCTCATAATCAGGATTTTTTGGGGGGTGGCAATTTATCTAAGACAATTTTCATTTTATGTTAAATGTTTGCTGAGTATTCATTCTGTGGCTTGCCAAGAGGCTCATCCTTGGAGACTTTGATGTCACACAGCTAGAGAGACATGCATCATTCTTTTATGCCTAATAATCTCTAATTAGTTGGCAAGTAAACTCCACCTGAAATAGGTTCGCTGGCACTGAGCTCAGGTTGTTAAATAGCAAGGCAAAGACTGAGATGAAGAGGCTTCTAGGGACTTCTTTCCCATTCTCTTCATTCACTTGGGGTTATTCGGATAGGGGTCCTCAATTCTATAGGAAGCCAGAAACAACTAAAATATCATTGAGAACTTCATTGCTTATATTAGTTTCCTACAGTTGCCATCACAAATTAACACAAATTTAGTGACCTAAACAGATATTTACTCTGTCATGATTCTGGAGACCAAACGTCTGAAATGTTCTTCCCATCTTGGCCCCATCTTTTATCTTTAAAACCAGCAAACAGAGTGAGATCCAAATCAAAAAGATACAAAATAAAAACCAGCAGCATAGAATCCTGCTCCAGTGGTCACATTGCCTTCTTTGTATCAAATCTTTCTCTGCTTCCCTCTTGTGAGGACACTTGTGATTACATTTAATGTCCACCCAGATATGCCAGGATAACTATCAAGGTTCCTAAGTAAATAGCATCTGAAGAGTCTCTTTTATCACATAAAACACATTCATATATATTCACAGGTTAAAGAGACTAGGATCTAAATATCTTGAGAGCCACCATTAATCTATCACAGTGTGTTAACTTTCCTTTCATTTTTTAACTTGTCTTGTTAAACTTATATTTGTGTGTGTTTTTTAAACTTCTATATCATTGAGCAACAATAATAGAGCTTTCTGTTATCCTTATTTATTCTGCATTTCATTCATTTATACTAAGATTTGAGTGCCTACATTGGTGCCAAAGAAATAAAGTCTGACTACGTTTTGAAAATATTAGAAAAATTAAATAATAAACCATGACAAGTTTATTAAGGGTTCCACAGGAAAAAAAATAGACAATTTACAAGAATGGATGAGTAAGGTAAGCAGAGAGACAGAAACTCTAGGATCAAAAGGAAATTCCGACAAATCAAATAAAAAACACAAACAGGAATAAAGTATATCATTGACTGGTTCATCAGTTGACTGGATACAACTAAAGAATCAGTGAGCTTGAAAATAGGTCAATAGAAACGTCCCAAACTGAGATCAAAGAAACAAAAACAAAACATCCAAGAACTGTGAGACAATATGAAAAGATCTAAGTACATGTCATTGGAAAACCAGAAGGAATAGAGAGAACAAAGCAGAAGAAATATTTGAAGTGTTTAACAAAATTATTTGGGAGTCCATTGGGCTCCAGCACCTTGGGTTCCTACTGAAGCCCAATGTGGAGTAAACTGTAAAACAAAACTTAAGCTTAATCAATTAGAGACCCCTAACTCACCTCTCACTAGAGACTTTACCAACCAGAAACCACCAAGTAACCACTACCTAGGAAATTTTCACTTTAACCAAATAAGAATTCCAACTTCATATAGCTAATAACAATTTTGTATTGTATTTTTAAAAATTGCTGAGAGTAGATTTTGTGTTCTCACCACAAAAAATAAGTACGTGATTCTAGGCATATAGTAACTAGCTCAACTGAGCCATTCCACAATGTATACATACTTCAAATATAATGTCATGTTGTACATGATAAATACATACAATAAAACAAGTAAATAAATTCTTATTTTTTAATTATAAAAAAGACTTTCAAATTTATATAGATATATAGACCTCAAGGAGGTGGGGTATAACTTCCTCAAATGTGGACTGCACATAGTGACTCCCCTGCGAAGAGTAGAATGTGGAAAAGAGAAAAAGAGTAACTTGACAGTAGAGAAACCTGGCAAAAACTGTGACATCCAGCACTATGCCATATTAGTTTTCATCAAAATTAGTATCAGCAGGAATAAATCACATTGAGAGTAGATACCGTTAATATGATATGATAAGAATGGCATTTTGCCTCTGTGGTATTCCTCCCCAAAATGTATAACCTCAGTTTAATCATTAAAAAAATTCAGCCAAATTCCAATTAAGGGATATTCTACAAAATACCTGAATAGTACTTCTCAAAACTGTCAAGGTCGTCAAACACAAGGAAAGCCTGAGAATCTGTCATAGCCAAGAGCAGCCTAAGGAGACACGATAACTAAATGGAATATGGATCCTGAATGGGGTCCTGAAACAGAAATAGGACATTAAGTAAAAACTAAGAGAGCTGAATACGTTGTGGACTTTAGTATAAAATATACACATTATATGTATGTAAATATATGTACTTCTATGTAATTAGAATTTTGATTGTCGTTAACTGTGAATAAAATTGAGCCACTTTTCATATGCTTAATTCTTTTTTATAAGGATAGAATTTTTTTTTTTTTTAAATTAGTTCTTTGTCAGGGGATGGAAGGAAGAAGGAAGGGAGAGAGGTAGGGAGGGAAGAATAGAGACAGGGAATGATGAAACTGGGAGCAAATTTTCCACCTTAACATTTTAAGTTTATTATAATTATATTATTTCTAACTTTGATTTGAAATTCTATTAATATCTAGCTTTTAAAACTTTTATATTATTTACTTTTGTATTAATCTTTATAATTTAATTTACATGATATCTTAAAAGCTAATTTTCAATTGCTTCATTTTTAAAATCACTATTCTTACATTTTTTTCTTCTTTTATATACAAATTTAATGTATTGACTTTCATTTATGAAGCAGTTCTAACTGCAGTGAGGAAGTCAGCATCACAAACGTGAAAGGTGGGAAATTACTTTGTTGACTGTATTGTTATCTATTGCTGCATAAAAATCACTCCAAAATGTAGTGGTTGAAAACAACAGTGGTAATTTATTATCCCTCGTGATTTCAGTGAGTCAGGAATTCATACAAGGACCACAGGGCAGCTTGTCTCTACTCCACTGTGTCTGGTCCTCAGTCGAAAGATGTAAAGGCTGGCTCTTGGAAACATCCGAAGGCTGTTCACTGAAGACTCACTGAGATCACTGAGTCTGGCTGTCAGCTGAGACCTAGGCTAGCACACACACACATGGCCTCATCATGTGGCCTGGGCTTTCACACAATCTGCTAACTGTGTTCTAAAAGCAAGCAGGCTGAGAGAGAAAAAAAAATGAGTTGGAATCCATACTGTCTAATTATAACCTAGACTTGAAAGTCACACAGTATCACTTCTGCCACATTCTATTGGTCAAGGCAGGTGCAAACACTTATCCAATTTTAATGGTTAGAAAACACTATTGATGTCATATTCTATGAAGAGCATATGGAATAGGGTGTATATTGGTGAAGCTGTATTTAGAAAATTTTTCCAGATTGCCAGATACATCTGAAACAATCCTTCAATTTCCTCCTAGATAAATTTTGTGCCTTTCAAGTTTGACTTTAAAAATAGACAGATAAACAGCCTTCACCTACAACAGACAGATAAACAGTCTTCACCTGGTTAACTCAGAATGATTCGAGACAACACATTTTCCCAACCGCCATTTGGTTCACTGAAAATCATTTCCCCCAGATATTCTCAACCACTCACTTATTCTACAAATATTTTTGAGAGTCTGTCATGTCCCAGTCTCTGTGCCAGGGTCTAGAAAAATAATGGCAACACTACAGAATCCCTGCCCTTGTTGCACTACAGTTTTGTGGGCAACACATAAAGTAAACAGGAAATTATAGTTCAATGTATTTTGTGTGATAACAACGGTGAGTACTGAGGGCTGTGGAAGCACTTGAGAAAGACACATAACCTAGGCCTGGGAATTGGGAAGAGCTTCCCAAGGGAAGTAACATATGACTTAAAATGAATAAGTAGGAGTTTTCCGGGAAATAAGTATCCATGATGGAGAAAGGAGAGAGAGTAAAATTATTCAAAACAGAGGACAGAGCAAGTTCACAATGCCAGAGGCAAGAGAAAGGGTAGCATAGTCGTAGAAAAATAACTGGTTCATTATGGCTAGAATGTTCATTTTGAAACCAGGCACAGCAATTGTTGAGGCTAAAATGTTAAATGAGAGCTAGATCAAGAAACATGTTGTAAGTCATGTTAAGGAGATTGGACGTACCCCATTAATCAGACCTTATCGTTCCAAAGTGCTCTGCCCAGGGCTCCTAATGTCCTATGCAAAGCAGCTGAGGCTGTCCTTTCCACTCAGCATCTTTAGGTCAACTATATCCTTTATGAGAAAATGATTTTTTGTCAGGTTTTGCCTATTTATATATACCCAGAGCCTAGTACACCTAACACATAGGATGCAATAAATACTAGTTGAATGAATAAATTTATTTTACCCTATCTTTGTCTTGTGGCTTCATACTTAGCTCTCTCCCTCCTCCACCCCCCTGAATATTGACTTTGGATGAAAACACCACCAGACAGTGTTGCTCTTCATTGGCTTCCACACTGGATGCTGCCTTTTGGCTCAGGCTCAGCTCCGTAACTGTGGCCCAAAGACAAGACCTGCTGTCACAGAGTTCCCAGCTCTAATTCAGGCCAGGAATCAAAGCTACTACTGCTCTGAAAGTTTCTCCAAGCGCTTAGAGAGAACAGCGCATTTTAAAATTCATGATCTCCAACATCTTCAACCAAGATTTGACAGAAGTCACGGCAGTAGGCCCCAGAATTGGTTATATCTAGGTGACAATATGGTTTACACAAATACCTTTGGCATATCTTGATAAGGAACCAAGTGGTGCCAAACCTCTTGACATACACACATGCAAGATAACTTAGCAGAAGGGCTATAGCCATATAGTTGGGCTCATTGCATAAACCTCAACCTGAAATATATATACAGTGGAACATTATTTCAGTCTCAAAAAACCAAGAAAATCCTGCCAATTGCGACAACATGGATAAACCTGGAAGATGTTATTATGCTAAGTGAAACAAGTCAAATATAGAAAGACAAATATTGCATGAATTCACTTGTATGTAGAATCTAAAAAAATTAGACCAGGCACGGATCCCAGCACTTTCGTTGGCCATGGCAGGAAGAGTGCTTGAGACTAGCCTAGGCAATGGGGTGAGACCTGTCTCTACAAATAAATAAATACATAAATAAATCAAAAAATTAGCCAGGAGTGGTAGCATGCACCTGTTAGTCCCAGCTACTTGGGAGGCTGAGGCAGGAGGATCACCTGAGCCCAGGGGATCGAGACTGTGGTGAGCTGTGATCATATCTCCAGCCGGGGCAACAGAGTGAGACTCTGACACAAAAAATTAAAAAAATTAAACTCATAGAGACAGAGAGCAGAAGGGTACCAGAGGTCCAAAGTGGGAGGGGGAAAGTGGTGAGGAACAGGGACATGTTGGTCAAAGGATACAAACTCGCAGTTACAAAATGAGACATTTTTGGAGACCAAATGTACAGCATGGTGACTATAGTTAATAATAATGTATACATGAGATTTGCTGAGAGTGGATCTAAAGTATGCTTATCACAAAAAAGGTAAGTTTTTGAGGTGATCTCTCTCTCTCTTATATATATATATATATATATATATGATTGGAAAATATAGTCTATTTAGAAAGTAAATTAGAGAGAGAGAGAGGAGATTCACCTACCCAAGGTAGGTGAACATGGTGACCATGGCTCAAGGAGCCACATGGTCGGACCATGGCTTAGCAAAGCAATGGTGAATGGAGAGAGAGAAAGGAGATTCACCTCCCCAAAGTAGGGGAAGGGTCCAAAGGTCGATTAATATGTTAATTATCCTGATTGCAGCAATCACTTCACAACATATTTGTATATCAAAACATCACATACATCTTGGATATGTACAATTTTGTTTGTCAATTATACCTCAAAAAAGTTAAAAAAATTTTTAATATTCATCTATACTTTGGTTTATCTATCCCATCTCCTTTATTAGGAGTATTATAGAAAATGTTCTAGATATTACTATTCAGCTGTCTTTCCCTGCCTCACTCATCAAACTGTCTAGAATTAGGATTCCATGACAGCAGAGAATTTTCAACTTCAGAGTATACTTGGGCAGCTTACACTAGTGATTCAATAAGATCATAGAAACAAAGATATCCAATACACTGGCAATTCTGGTAGTGTTCAATATTATGTCTGCAACCTACCTAGATTTTGGAATACCTGGCTTCTCACTCATTGAGATTTTGATCATTTTCTCCTTAGCCAAATGGGGGAAATAAATAAAAGAAAGTAAATGTGAGTTGGGAACCCCATCTTTTTTGACTTCAAAGAGATTGTCATAGATCTTTCATCCTCCTAAGAGAAGACTGTCTTCCATTCCTCCTTTCCTCCTACTAAAGACAATCTGATCATCTGTCTAGATTGTAATGCCTAAAGTTTGGTCATTGAAACTGGCAAAGACTAAGCCAGTTTTCATGTGTCTATGGGCTGCTTGTATGTCATCTTTTGAGAAGTGTCTGTTCATGTCCTTTGCCCACCTTTTCATAGGGTTGTTTTTTATTTTTTATTTTTTCCTTTCCTTTTCTTTTTTTTTTTTTCTTTCACTTTATTTGAGTTCCTTGTCAGATACATAATTTGCAAATATTTTTTCCCATTCTGTGGGTAGTCTCTTTACTCTCTTGGTGGTTTCTTTTGCTGTGCAAAAGCTTTTCAGTTTGATGAGTTCCCACTTTTCAATCTTAGCTTTTATGGCATCCACTTTTGGGGACCTGGTCAAGAATTATTACCTACTCTGATGTCCATAAAGGTGTCTCCTACATTTTCTTCTAAGATTCTTACAGTTTGAGCCAAATATCCAAATGCATGCTTCCATATCATTTCTGGAATCCTTAAACTTACAGCTTATCATTCTCTTGTGACTACCCAACCTAACAACATCTAATAACTTATTGCTTGCATTCTTTATAGCCTTCATTATTTCTGTATCAGAGATTATTTTCATCGAGTTGTACATAATTTTTAAGATTTTCCTCCTTTTTAAATCTTGAGGTGACAGAGTGAACATTTTGCTTTAATTGTTCCTCGTAAATGGGAAGAAATGCCTTAAAGTGATTGTTTTGAAGAACTTAAGCCTTAAATGAAAATAAGTAAAAATTAAATGAAATTCTTAAAGGTTAATTTGCTTACATTTTTAGTACTAATCCCCAAAAATTTCACGAAGTTTAGAATTATATCTACTCTCTTTGTTGCCTACTATTGTCTCTATTGTTGTCTAATGTCTATTGCTGTATTATTTACATTTCTATAAATATATACATTCATGAATATATATATTCTTTCTAAAGTCATTGAGTTAAAACACTCTTCATACTTTAATAACTCTCAACATGTTTGCCTGTTTAGCTATTTAAAAGTTCTTATCACTAATTTTACATAACATTAGCAACTTTTTATCACCTTTAATTATTGCTAATTTGATTTAAAACATCTGTTGAAATTTCAACAGATAAAGCACGTAAAGACATTATTTTGCTCCAGATTATATCTAGTATGCATATCTATATTTGAAACGAAGTCATTACTAAGAATGACTCCAGAAGCATGCCTTGGTCACAGCACTGATTTATTGTGTTGAGATATGGTGGAAATCTACATCATTAAAAGCTCAAAAGCTGGGATTCCAGAATGAAGTAACCTTGAATTATTTGGCCTTCTGAAAGTTAAAATGGAGGCCTAAGAAGATATTTAAGCCAAAGGCTGTGGCCCAATGTGCCCTTTGGTGCACTTAGGAGATCTAAGGAAATCCTAAAATTTCCTGGTACACAGTCAACAGGCCGGTGTAACTCTGGTGACACATGGAATTGAAAACTCAACTTTAATGTGAATCTAAGTGGACTAGGAGGTCAAGATCTGCTCTCAGTGTGGGCAGGCACCATCCAATCTGCTGCACACCAGGAGAGCACAAAAACAGAAAAAAATAGGTGAATATATTAATCTATCTGCTGGAGCCAGGACTCACTCTTCCTTTCTTGTTCCTGGACACCAAATTTCAAGTTCCCTGGACTTTGGACTCTAGGAATTACACCAAAGATCTTCTGGGTTCTGAGGTCTTTGGCCTGGGATTGAGAGTTGCATCATTAGCTTCCTTGGTTCTGAGGTCTTTGGTCATCTGAGCCACATTACCAGAATTCCAGGTCTCCAACTTATGGACAGCTGTTGTGGGACTTCTCAGCCTCCATAACTGCATGAACCAATTATCCTAACAAATCCCCTCTCATCTATCTACCTATCTATTCTCTTGGTTCTCTCTAGAGAACCATACACTTATTAACTGGAGTTATTATCATGTCAAAGAGGGATAATGTTTGCAAACAACTTCTACATAGTAAATGTTTATTAATTGAAAAAAAAAACTCAGCTTTGGGGTTGGTTAGATGTTTTCCCCAAAGTTTCCTCTTCATATTCTAGCTTTCACTCAATCCTGGTTTTAGGCTTTGACAAATATATGCAATGTTATTCATATGAAGGGTAATCCTTTGCAGTGGCTACTTTTCTGCACATTTGGAGACATGTTTTTTTTACATAAAAGGACCAAAAACAGCATGACCCCTGTGCCCCACCCTCCCTATTCAGTCAGTCTCACCCCCAAACAACTTCTTTTTGTTTCCCCAATGAAAAAAGTCCTTAAAAAGAAATGTTTTGCCAATGTGGAAGAGGGGCAACAAAAAATGGCAGAAGCACTAAAGCAGTAGCAAGTAGATAGATAAAGAAAAACCCTTCCACAGCACCCTTAGATTTCCAACTATCAGTGTCTTGTGTCTCCACCATTGTCTAAATAATTTAGGACTCAGCTGGGTTTCAGAAAAATACTCAGATGTTTTTTGGTGGCATCTCCCATGCCCACTGCCTGCTCCCTCCCTGCCTCAGAGGAATGCCCTTCCAGATAGCTGGGATCAGCCCTTTCACCAGCCCTCTTCCAGCTTCTTGTTCACAACTCTTTTTCTATTATTGTGATAAGAACACTTAATATGGCACCTCCTCTCTTAACAAGTAGGAATCATATAGTATCCCTAGCTCTAGGCACTATGTTGTACAACAGATCTCTAGATAACTGTATAATTGACACTTTACATCCCTTAAATAGCAACTTCCTACGTCCCCAGCCTCTGTCAACCACTGCTCTACTCTCTGCTCCTATGTGTTTACCTCGGGAATCCTGCAGTATGAGAGGGATCCCCCATAAAAAAAAATAAAAAAAACTATTGTCTTTGGAGGGTGGGCCCCTTGTAGTACAGGCTTCCTTCGCTAGAGTGTTCTAGAAACCCATTGGCTTCAGTGTACCGGTTAGTGTTGTGAGAGGCTGTGTACAGCTTCAGTGAATTTTTTTGTGTGTGGAGATTCTTTCAAAGGGTTTGTTTGCCCAGTTCATGGTGGGTGATTTACTAGCACACCTGCCCACACCTCACTGAGTGTTCAGCAGTTTTTGATCAAAAATGCCATGACCCTTGAGCCCTATCCTCGCTATTTAGCCAATCTTGCCCTGAGCGATTTTGTTTGTTTGTTTGTTTCCCCATGAGAAAAGTTTGAAAGGGAAACGTTTTGCTGATATGAGAGAGGTGAAATTTAAAAATGGCAGAAGCACTAAAAGACATCAAAATTGAAGAGTTCAAAACTGTTTTGAGCAGTAGAAAAAGCCTCTCGATAGGTGTATCGCATCAAACAGAGAGTACTTTGAATAAGACTAAAGTTTAAACATGTAAGAATAAATACACAATTTTTATAAATAGCATCTGGGTTTTTTGGGTTCCCCGCTACTATTTGCCCTTCAGTGACTGGTTTATTTCACTAAACACAATGTTCCTCACCGTTTGCATTGTAGCAAATGTCAGGATTTCCTTATTTTTAAGCCTGAATAGCATTCCTTTATATGCACAGCTCTTTTATCCGTGTACTTTTCCCCAAATCTCTGTTCTGTCTGTCAGATAACAGAAAAGAGAGAACACAGACGTATGTTCCTAATGCGCTACCCCACTCTTTGGACATATTTGTATTTTACCGAGGTCTTCAGAAGAAAGTCTTATACTAAAGAAGTTATTACAATAGCAAGTTTACATGTCCTAGCAGTATATTACTGAGAGAAAGTGTTGGTGATGGAAGCTTATATTTTTTACACTAAAGACCTTTTCTGCACCTTTCAGATTATACCACTGGTTTGCATATTAACTTGCAACTGCAGGGGGTCATAGATGCTTTGCTGGGGGACCCTCTCCATGCTCCATAGCAACCTGCATATGTGCCAATCAGAGTACATGCTACATATTACATATTTTTATTTGTATGCTGATGTTCCTCAGATCCAAGTAACATGGTCAAGAATAACCACCAGTAGATGATAAATATGGGCTTTGAAGCTGGGCTTTTCTGATATCAAAGCCTATGTTTGTTTTTGTTTTTTTTTACATTGTAACATCTGAAAACATCGATGAAAACTATGCCAAACATTTATCTGGAATCATTACTCCTGGGATAAAAAATTTTATTATTTACTATATTATTATCTTTCTTTTAGGTGGATTAGTGTTATCATCTGTTTGGTTTGCTTAAGTCCAATATTTCTTAAACAAAATTTATTTAAACAATAACTATCAATGTGCTTTTTACAGTATATGTACTTTGAAGTTTGCAAAGTCATAAAGATTAAGGAAAAATATATACTATTTCAAAATGTCATCTTCTACACAGTCTTAGCATGCAATAGGTACTCAATAAATGTGGGAATATTCCTGGATAGGAGGAAACAGGCTATACCTGAAAGAACACCAAGATTTGCTGTTACTTTAGATATGTCACTTTTCTTCTAGAAATGTCAGCTCTTCCTCTGTAAAATGAGGGCATTGGTCCTCTTAATAGGTACTCAATAAATGTGGGAATATTCCTGGATAGGCAGAAACAGGCTATACCTGAAAGAACACCGAGATTTGTTGTTAATTTAGATATGTCACTTTTCTTCTAGAAGTGACAGCTCTTCCTCTGTAAAATGAGGGCATTGGTCCTCTTATTTGAGACTCTAGTGTTGAATAATTTGCTACTGGCCCTGGAACTACAAATCAAGCACACTTATATTGCTTTTCCTGAGAAAGAAACATGGAATAGTCCAGTAGCAGAACCATAGAAAGAGAGAAATATTTTGCTTACTCATCATATCAGTTTATATAAAAAGAAGATTCTCAGGAAACACTGAAACTTAATAAAGTATTTTAAATGCCTCAGTGAAAATTATATGTGCATGTAAAAATATTGAAAGCAAAGAATAAACTTCCTTTGATATCTGTCCGCCCTAGAAAAAGGTGATAGATTATTATGCATTTCCTTGTTTATAATTCCATTTATATTCTGTCCCATGCTGCAAGATTTAAAACATCATGAAAATGTTGCAGCTCTTGGGTGGGGGGAGGGAAGAGAAAAGATGTAATAAAGTTAATTCTTGAATTAAATTAAAAAATATTACAGGAAGATGAAACAAATTTCAGAATACAATGAAAACAGATGTCTTCTGGGGGGGAGAGTGTATCATACAGGTAAATGCACACTTAATAGAGAGATAAATTTATAAACTCGTCACACCACTGAAGCATACACTAAACAAATACCAGAGCTTCATTCTGTAGATTTAAATATATAATTACTTCAAAGTCTTACTAACTAAATTCAAACATAATTGTTTAAGCCCCTATTGTAAGCAAAGATTTGCAAAACTCTCAACATGTTCAGAAAAAAAAAATTGCTACACTCAGCTGTGGCTAAGAAAACAATCAAAAAACATTCAATAGTATTTCTCAAGTGCTAAGAAAATATTCAACTATGATTTATTTTCATGTAGGCCAGCATCCAATTAAACCTATCTTTCACAGTTCTTCATTTAAGTATTAAAACCTATTTTTATTAAAAACTTCAAAAAGTATTCCCAGCTGGAGGCAGTATCTGTACTGAATTTATTATTCAGTATAACAGTACCAGGTGGTCCCATAGGCTTAATGAGGTTTTGATTATAAGTACAGGGAGAAAAAATTACAATGGTAATATCTTTAGTCTGGATACCTAGCTTTCTAACTTGTCTTAAGATGCTTTTAGCTAAGGCTGCATCTTTATCCGTAACAGAAACTAGGCTGAAATAACAGAACTTGTTAGAATTGGCTGGAAAGACTGTGCTGGAATTTTACTTTTGACCCCCTTTCCCAGGCCATATCATAATATATTAAATATGTGGAGATGTTACCGAGATTACACCCAGAGATGACTGCTAATAAGCAGTCATTTTATAATAAACATACATTCAAATAGTTCCGATGAGTCATTACGCCATGGAGTCAAGTTTTTAAGGTAATTTGGAAAGGAGAGAAACTAGGAAAGAAAAGTAGAAGGGATTCTGTTGCTGCCGATGTTTGAGAAAGAAGAACTAATATAGTCAACTATGACATATGTTTAATAAATTGCTTCGTGCCAAAGTGACTGAGCACCCCAGGAGATAATCCTCTTTGAATTAGACTAGAAAAACATTTGACCAGCTGTTGTCACTTAAATAAACTTTGATTAGAAATCCATAGAGAGGGAAACATCGGTAGCCCAATGACCTTCCCTTCTCCCCCATCTTCTCTCTTGCTATTGCTATGTATATATTTTTTTCTTTTCTTTTCTTTTTTTTTTTTTTTTGGCCAGTGATGGCCTCCTCCTGCTATATAAAGAGATAAAGCCTCCTTTGTTCTTTTGAGAACTTTCATGAGTTTAGGTATGCAAGTGAAGGGGAGGGGGGAAGCATTTGAGACTCACTTTGAGAGGCAGAAATAGAAAGGACTCTATGAATGAGTGGACTTCCTAAAATTAACAGAAATTATGGGCCAAGCTTTAGACTCTTAAAACCATGAATTTGGCAAGAGTCTTAGAAAACAATATTTAGATTTCAGGAGCACGAAAGATTTATTTCACATCTCAGTTTTATATGAAAATAAGCAATGGAGCATATGGGGGTCCGAATACGAAAACTGAAATTTCTGATACTAAACAAGGTTAATTAGAGTTAACTATGGTGAAACGCCATTAAGTCTTTGATCCAGAAGAAACTCATAAAGTAACTTGGCCCATTCCCCAGATTAAAACCTTGATAATTCAAGCAAGCATTTCTTCACACACGGCCTCATATAATAACCTACTACCCTCTCCAGCAATCTCCCTTAGATGTCACAGTTCAGGGCAATATTTACTGAGTATCTATGTGGCTGAGTGATGCTCTAGTGCATACAGATATACCTACTATCTCAAAACAACATAATTTGTCAGATTTGATAAATTAATCTATTTTCCAAGAGATATTTTAATAATTTGGCAATAAGATTAATAATAGAAAGTATTGCTGAAACTACAGCTAATGTGTGTCCACAAGGAATCAGCAGTTATATCAGGACTTTCAAATACCTTTTTTCTTTACCTAACTATGATTTCAAATTTAAATTCTCCTAGAGTGAAGAAATATGTTATGGAAATATACCGACTGAAATGTAACTTGTCAGTCATGTAGTTAATTGAGATAGAGTTACTGTCAGTTAAAAGGGGTCTGTCATGCTGTACTAAACCAAACCAGCTAAGAGGCTTACAAACAATTCAACACATCATTAAAACTTAATGACTCTCTGGGTTGGAAGCAGCCTTAAAGAACTAGGAGACAAGGCCAAGATGGGTGCCTAAAATGTATTTCAAACAATTTTAATTTCTTAGCCATCACAGCTCTTTTTTATTTATTTATTTATTTATTTATTTATTTATTGAGACAGGGTCTCTCTGTCACCCAGGCTGGAGGGCAGCAATATGATCATAGCTCACTATAACCTCGAACTCTTGGACTCACGTTGATACAGAGACCTACTAATGTCCCTCCATATTGCCACAGCCCCTAGAGAAGGGCATGATGGGGATTCAAGCACTCCAGAACATTCCTAAGCACATTACTGAGAATCTCCTTGTCTTCTAAACACTTCCAGTAAGTGGCTTCAGGGGATCCTTGACTTCCTAGCAGACTACACCCAAAGATGTAAATCCCTATTTACTACCTTTCTTTGAACTACATAGTATCAATGATGTCTTAGGCCTTGTAAACTTTCTTACTCTAAATGTCGCTATCTAAATGTAAAATGCTGCTGTAACTTAAGTTCTGTACAAGGCTCTGCTAGTCACATGGCTAATGTACAGGTACGGACAACTCAGGACTATAAAAGTGGACCGTAAAAACTTGGAGGGTGAGGAGAACCATTTTAGAAAGACCTTGAGTCTGGCTCTGCTCCCTGGATTCGAACTCAGAAATAAACTTCCTTCTACCAGTTCCCTGACCCTTTAATTTATTGGTATCAAGGGGAGCAGTCAAGCATTACTCGGACCATAACAAAGTGATCCTCCCACCTCAGCTTCCCGAGTAACTGGGACTACAGAGAAGTGCCACCATACCTGGCTCATTCTTCTTTAATTTTTAATTTATATTTTCTCTGGTGAAGTGACTAGAATGAAGGCAGGTTTTTTTAAAGAAGAAAAAATAAAGGAACTAGATAATTCATGAACTCAGTGTGCATCTGCTGAAAATGCAACATTTACCATGATATTGAAATAGTCTACTTGTTGGTTTTTAAAATGCTAATTTTTTTATCACACAGACAT
>CAUYQG010144047.1:0-13650 GCA_963574415.1 Tarsius wallacei | reverse complement strand
TATTTAAAATCTCTATTGATAATTTCCTGGCAAGGCCAGTGAGTTCCCTGACAAACATTAAATTGAGCACCTTCTGGTTTTTTACAATTTTCCCAACTACAATGTTTAATCAAGTGATTGCATGATCTAATACCAGGAGGCTGGGGATGTGAAAACCTAGGGAGGAATTCAAATGAAGGGAAAATAATTTTTTCATGAATTTCCCTCTTGCCTTTTTGCAAGGGGTAGTGGAGCCATGAGTGCAATTTTGCTTTCCATCCTCAGACTGTAGAGAACTTTTCGGCTGCACTAATAACAAAAGAAGAAGCAAGGGTCTCAGCTGCCCAGGTTCGCTTTGCGACCCGGGGTCTTCAGCCCCCTTGACTTTGTCAGCAGGCAGGCCTCCATGGCTGGCTCCCAACACTGGCTAGTCACAAGGAGAGATATTTTGAAAGTCATGACTGTGTCTGGACAGATATTTACGTCTAGAAGAAGGAGTGTATACACTGAGTTTAATGTTCAAACATTTTCTGGTGGTGTTTGCATAATAATCAGTATTCTATACATCCATCACAATAAACCCCAGCACAAAAGGACCCTTGATTTTTAAAGGACAAAGATAAGTAAGTACAAATTCAAAGGTGAGGATTCTCAAGAATCTCATTATGGTTATGACCCAGAAGATGAAACTATAAACTCTTAAGAACCACTCAAGACTTATTGACTAGAATATTTTAGGTCACGTTTGTCCTTGAGTTTGGATCCCAGGACCTGCATGGCTGTATGCGTGTGTCACAGTTCAACAGACTGGCTTGTAAAACTTAGTCCTTACAGTGCACTGGAAAACTGGAAACTAAAAATTTTAATCCTGAGATGAGCTTGTCTACATCTCTGGTGAGTATGAGTAAGCCATTTAATTGTATCCAATGTAACTACTCATTGTTCCCTGGAACACACACAAAGCATCAGTTAATAATGGCACATGTGACTGTTACAAACCCCCATTTATTCTGATTCTGAATCTCAAAAGAACTAATATGACAAAAGCCCACCTCCTATTCTCTGGGATAACTAAAGATAGAGAGTAAATGGGGTCTTTTTGTTCTCATAGAACCAAAAGGAATTTTACTTCCTTTACTTATTTAACAGGGTTTGAACACACACATTGACATAGACATGAACTACCCATGACGCTACGTTTCTGTCAGCTCCCTTTCCATGTAGAACTCAGGCCTGACTTCAGAGTTTTCTAGTAAATGGTGGGGACACATGTTAAGCCCACTGTTTCTACTCAGTTTCAGGCAAATTTGCTGTCTGGTAACAAAATTATTTTCTTATTCCATCAACTCACTCTCTGCAGAGAAACAAGAGTGATTTTCAAAAACCTAAATCTATTTACAAAATGTTCCTGGTTAAAGTCCTTAAATGTTTCTAATTGTACTTGGAATTAAAGCAATACCTCCTCACCACGCTCTGCAGAGTCCCACATGATGTCTCCAGCATTGTTTCAAACTTGTCTTTGTTTTGGATTACTCCGTTCCAGCTGCTTCTTAGACCCCAGGCTTCTTCCTGGCACAGGAACTGAGCACAGGCTGTCTTTCTGCCTGAACACCACCCCACACTGTCCTCTCAGCCTGGGTCTCAAAGGTCTTTTCATCCTTTAAAGTCTTGGCGTAAGTGTCATTCTGATTGCCCCATTTAAGGAACACCCACCATTCTTTCACAGTGTGCCCTGTATTCTTTATAGTAATGACTACAATTCTAAATTGAGTATTTGCCTGTTTACTTTTTTTATCTGTTTGCAAGGCTAGATTTTTAAAAATATTCCTGCTGTCATGGATCTTGTACTTGGAACATATTTGATAAGCAAGGGGAATAATTAAATGAGAGGATCAATAAATACTTTTAGCACATGAGCAGAATGAAATAGCATAGGTTTTTACATGGTGGGAAAAAGAAATTGGAGATTCTTCCCAAGAACATTTCCATCCCAGCCATGAGGTATTTGAGAGACAAGCTCTAGGTGAGCAGATGCCCTGGTAGATGCAATGACCTGCTGATGGATGCAGTGATCTCCTGACAGATGCAGTGATCTGCTGATAGATACAGTGTTCTGCTGACAGATGCAGTGATCTCCCGATAGATGCAGTGATTTCCTGATAGATGCAGTGATCTGCTGATAGATGCAGTGATCTCCTGAATAGACGTGCTTCCTGTAGGGGTGGCGGTAACTGCTTGGTTGGCCTGAAGAAAACTCATCAAAGGTTACCCGATGAGGAAGTCTTTTTTTCCTCCCTCAGGCTGAAGAGGGACAGCACCTCAGCCTGGGCTCTGGACCTATAGGGAAGGATGATCTAGAATTCAAATCTGAAAGCAGCACTTGAGAATGGATTCCTGAGAAAGAAAGGCAGTTTGAGACCAGCCCATTTCAGAAGGAGACTTGGAGTTGCACAGAGTTGAAGTGTTGGTCTAGTTATAAACTGTGATCCTCTCCTACTGGGAGGTGGAGGTGGCATCTTTCTTCCACAGTCTGATTAAACACATCATAGTGAAGAATGTGTCATGAAAGAAAAATGTGGTGCTGTGGAACATTGGAGTATGGGGATGTATTAGTCTGTTTGAATGTATCCAAAAATTATCATAGACTGGTGACTTAAACGGCAGAAATTTGTTTCCCACAGTTTCCTTCTTTCTTTCTAGAGGCTGGGAAGTCCAAGATTAAGGCACACACTGGCTCTGTTTCTGGTGAGGGCTCCCTGCTGGCATAAAGACAGCTGCCTTCTGGCTGTGTCCTCACATGGCAGATAGAAAGAGAGGTCTCTCTTGCTCTTCCTCTTCTTAGAAGGCCACTGTCCTGTAGGATTAGGGTCTTACCTTTATACCTTATATATCTTTAATGATCTCCTAAAGACCCGATCTCCAGACAGAGTCACATGGATGTTAGGACTTCAACATTCAAATTTTGGGGAGACACAATTCAGTTCATTTCAACTAGAAACACTCCCTGGTTGATTAGATGACAATATAGTGACTGAACACTAAGTACCTGGCGTATGCCACCCACTGTCACAGAGCACTTGCACATTCATCTCATTTAATTATTTTAATGGCCAATAAGGAATGACCATTATTTCAATGGCCATTAATGGCAGTGGCAAATTGAGACTTTGTGTTGTATTTTAAAGCTTTCTTCTTAGAGTCACTTAATTTTACTTGTAAACATAATTTTTTTACAAATGGAATGTCTTTAGCTCTGTTCCTAACTTTAGGGGCATCTGCATATTGCTTGAAATAAGGTCATAGTTAAAGGCTTGAGTGTCAAGTCAACCTGCTGTAAAGATACTTACATCTATAAGTGGACAAATTTGATTTCCTAGAACAAATATTTTATCAAGTATGATTTCCTCTCATGGTTTTTAATTCTCAAGGTTACAAATCCTTGTAGTTATTAAGCCAAATCTTTTAGCAAATTCCCTCACCTCTCTGATGATTATATTTAGAATCACTATGGATAGAATTTACTTGTGTATAAACACTTGCTCGCCCTTTCTTTATCTGCCTACAAGTCCTAACAACCAGCTCAAGACTTTACCATTTCTAACATCTAAACTGTCTCTCAGTTGTCTTAGTGGCTTAGGTCTTCAAGTGTCAGTTATAAATGCATCCAGAGCTGAGTAACAGAATCTGAGGCTAATGACATATTTTATCCTTCTCTTGCAGATGAGGAGACAGACATAGGGATTATATAACTGTCTCACCATGAAAAAACTTGCATGAAGCTCAAGCTCACCCCGGTGGGATGCCCCGCCTTAACCTCCACTTTTTGTATGTTACTGAGAATGTTCTTCTTTTCTTTTTAATCTATAGACTAAATTTCTGACTTAATAGAAATAACTTTCTTTCTTTCTTTCCTTCCTTCTTTTCTTCTTTCTTTCTTTCCTTCCTTCTTTCCTTCCTTCTTTCTTTCTTTCTTTCTTTCTTGCACAGCTACCCCAGCATTGACCTGCTGAGTTCCAACAATCCTTCTGCTTCAGCCTTCCAAGTAGCCAGAACTACAGGCACATGCTACCATGCCTGGCAATTTTTTTTATTTATTGTAGATACAAGGTTTCTCCAAGTTTCCCAAGCTGGTCTCAAACCCGTGGGCTCAGGCAATCCACTTGCCTCAGCCTCCCAAAGTGCTGGGATGACAGGCTGAGCCACCGAGACTGGCCAATAGGTTTTTTTTTTTTAGAGTTTTCAAGTGTTCACCTATTGTTGCTTATCATTTAAGGGCTCTCTTTCTCTTTAAAATTTTCTTCTAAGCAAAATGCAAAGAAAGGCTGACTACCAAAGTCTCCCCTGACAGTGTACGGGCTGGGCACAGTCTTTTCTGGTAAGTGTCTGGCTTTGTGTGATGACATATTTTAAACCATGGGTATATTCTTGTTAAGGCTGGCTGATTCCAGGATTTCTTGCTTTGTGGTTGGACTTTAAAACATAAGGGATCATAATGGATCAGGGTCTTGGCTGAATTCTGAATTAAAGGGGTGTTTAAATGTATGGTCTCTTTGGTGACTCCTGGGCAAATGTGAAGTTTATGCATCCCATTCTGGGTTCCATTGCTACATACTCTCAGTACCTCTTTGGAGGTTCTTAAGAACGATAACTCTTAAATTTTCTCTTGACCCCACAGTTTCAACAATGATTGCTGCCCTATTTTAAATGCACTTAGCAATCTTTTCTTTTTAAAGATTTTCCTTTGTGGTAATGATGTTTGTGAGTCTTTGAAAATAATTATTTCATACATAACATTGAATTCAAACTCTCTGACATGATTTGTAGAGGTCAAATGTGTTTCTGACACAGAAAAATGTGTCCCCTGTGGGTTTCTTCCATGCTGCTCCACGTTTTCAAGATCAATGTCTTGGTGCCTTTTGTCACAGTTCATCAAGCCAGGGCACAGGAGCTACTGGGAACTGAAAAAGCCCTGGTGGGAATTAGGTGGATTTTTAGAAACTGGCCTTTCTTTGGCCAGATGCAGCCCTTTTCCAGTACATCAGTCTTCACGGGCAGAGGACCCACCGGCCGCGTCCCAGCATTGAGATGGTGAATGGACCCATAACTCGCCATGCTGTCCTGCCATGCAGCTTTTGTTTGAATTTTGCTCCCCTGCTGAGTATAACTCAATGCTCCCATGGCTTAGTTCAGGTAAGTTTCAGCTCAACAGTCCCATGTGGACCTCAGGAGATGGTTTTTCTGAGGTCCCCGCTCTCTCCGACACTCCACTGTAAGCATGCAAACACAGGGGAGCGCCAGATAAGCACTGCATCACCAGGCCATTTTGTTTTGAGGGGTGAGTTTTGCTTTATAAAAAGCTGTAGCTCAGTCCCTGAGGTCTTTAATTTCACGAGGAGTTACAAGATGCTGGATTTGTTCCACGGGAATTCCAAGAGGTGAAGACTGACCTGTCAGGCCCCGGATGGCAAGTAAGCATGCCCTGGGCGGGAGGTGTTCTTCCATGCTTCTGTCCCCAGAGGCAGGCCTGGTACCGAGGACACACTGTAGGTGCTTAATGCATTGACATGAAGTGAATATGGAAATGATCTAGCACTCCTAACCGAACCCAGGAGGGACAATTCTCCCATTCACACATGCATCCTCCAAATCTGGTTACTGCCACACTCACTAAAAAGGAAAGGAGATTTTCCTGAAGCATTGTGGGAGCTTGGGCAAGAGCTAGATTTTGCAGTCAGTGTCTCCGATTCTCTTTTGCAAAGTCCCACGGCAGTTACTCGGCTTCGTTTTTTTTCTCTGAGCTCTCGTCTTGCTTTTGCTGGATATCTCTGTCTCTAATGATTCCAATTTTGTTGTAGGGGAGTCAGTTTTGATCCAACTCTCAAACTTCACTCAGTAAATCACACGTTCAGTCGTCAGTCAAACTGAGACTCCTAGTCTTTCCTTGAGTATCCTCTTTGGTCACAGGGTAGGAGGTGGGACTCCTGTCTTTCCACCTCAGGTGTACAGTTCAGTGTACACATCGAATAAGTTCCCTTCCAAAGGAGAAATTCTACTGCTAGAATGAGGAAGCTCATTACTACTCCAATTATTTTCTTTTTTTTTTTTCTTTGACTTCTTAATCAACCTCTGGTATACACTGTAGTCTGACATGAAAGAGATCTTTTTTTTAATAGATCAAGAACTCAAATTTGAAAATCAAGATTTAAACAAAAGCAAAATCTAACAGGTGAACATACAGAACTCAGCCCTGAAGAATTTAATAAAACACATTTTCTCAGACACACATGCAAAACTGTTAATAAAATTTACTACATTTCCAGCCTCAACTAATTGGTGTTATACCAGTGGCTATCATGCCGGGTGGGTCTGGGAAGATCATACAGCATTAGAAATGAAAAAGATGTTTTCAAAAATATGTTTGAAAACAGAGTAAATGAATAAACAAGGCATATTGCTTTCAAGGGATTTTGATTTTTATTTATTTATCTGAATTAGAGCAATTTTGGTGTCAATGGAACTTTTTTTTTTTTGAGTTGGAGTCTCACTCTGTCACCCAGACTGGAGTGCAGTGGCTGCTCCGGCCACTGCAGGCTCGACCTGCTGGGTTCCAGCGATCCTTCCGCCTCAGCCTTCCAAGTAGCTGGAACTACAGGCGCGCGCTACCATGCCCCGCTGATTTTTAATTTATTGTAGAGATGAGGTCTCGCCAAGTTGCCCAGGCGGGTCTTGAACTTGCGAGCTCAGGCAATCCACTCACCTCAGCCTCCCAAAGCACGGGATTACAGGCTGAGCCACCGAGCCCAGCTGTCAATGGAACTTTTTAACTGCAGAAGAACAGGGGTTATGTCCAACCCTGTTACAAAATAGCTGTGTAACCTCAGTGGCTCTAAAACTTGATGTTCTTCTTCTGTAAAATTGAACTCTTTAGAGTTAAACCAAAGTCAGTGGTTTTCAACTTCAGTTGCACATTGGACTCACAGGGAGTTTCACAAAATATTATGCTTAGATTTGAGTGGGATAATTCCCAGGCATATAGATTTTTAAAAGCACCCCCACGTGATTTTAACATGCATTTGAGGTTGGAAATTGTTAACCTAAGAGCTAGGGTGATAATTGAATTAATATATATGGAAGCACTCTATTAAATGGAAAATAATTATAGTAACATAAGATAATTTTCTTCTATAGTTTTAATTAAAGTGAAACCTATAAGGCATTATGGGGTCTTGCAGATAGAGTGACCACATCATCTCAGCTTGCCTAGGAACTTTCTTGGTGTAAATACTGAAAATCCCATGTCTTGCGAAATCCCTCTGGCCTGGGCAAAGCGTGATGATCTGTCCCCCTAACTCCAAATCATATTACACAAGTGAGATTTCAGGTCTACTGAGTTCAGAAGCATGTGCCTTTCTCTTTATTTCTTACAATGCTAGGATATTCAATGGAGCCATAGTCAAAAGAAAAGAACTCCTATTGGTATTGAATGTAATCAAATGTACCACTGCCTTCCGGAAACCCTGCCCTTCTGGAAACTCTTCCCATTTTCTCTGACTCTGGAAACACTTCTCGTTTTCTTTTTTCCTCATCTTCATGTTTTTATTCAGGAGAGTCCCTCAACCTGAAATGTGTTTTTCATCCATCTTTATCTGCCCAACTTTTAAGGCAGTTGGGATTTTAGTGATTTTCTAACCTTGGAAGAGAAAAGTAAGGGAAGTAGAAGCATTTATATTGAAAATAACCCTGGTAATTTGAAAATATGAAGTTTATACTAATGTTTAGAATTCAAATAGTGAGCATGTTTATGCTCAAAATGTGTTGTGGCTTCAAAGATAACTTTATAGAGGTCATTATGTCCTGGCCAAAATAATGCCTTGATTTAGTAAGCTTGTCCTGATAAGTATAATCAAGCAGTTGATCCAGCAATACTTAGGACCCTACTGTGTTGCCTGGGTCCTAGGAGGAGACAAGCCAAAGAGAGACTTGCCCTTATGGAATGAAGTGGTGTGTGTGTGTGTGTGTGTGTGTGTGTGTGCGCACGCGCGCACGCGTGTGTGTGTACACACGCGTGTATGTGTGTGTGGTGGTGGTGCTGGGAAACAGGGATGGGTTTTCCTTCTCTTCCACCTTCCAAATCTCACACAAGATATTTTATGTCATTTTCTGAATCATTCTTTGCTGGCAAGGAAGGCTGGACTATGTGTCTTCAAGGCTCTCGGATCTCATCACACAGCAGAGACCCTGGAAGGGTGAGGAAGCCCTGCTTATTGGCTGACATCTAGCAAGCTGTCATATGGACTTCTACTTTATTTTTCTTTTCTTTCCTTCCTTTTTTAAAGAAAGGTAGATTTATTAGAGGAAGTATGCATTGTGAAGAACACAATGGGCAGGACAACAGCAAGAGTGTCTGCTGTCTGCTGCCGGAACTTCCACTTTCTATCTCGGAGAGACACCCGACTCCACGTAAGATGACTAGGAAGAAGACTTTCTGGGAGAGGTTGACTGCAGTGTCAGTAATTTGAAGTAACCTAATGGTGCACTCTGGGGCTCCTACTGCTGTCCAGGGAAGAAACTGATGGAGGGTCACCACCCAGCTCCCGCTTGGCGCACGTCATGCACTCAGGAAATTGCGGTTGTCATGACTATTAGAGCTGCATGGAAGGCGGTCAGCTCTTGGCAGCACATGGGGGCAAAAAGGCTGAGTCACTCGGAAACTTGAGTGTTGGCCACAGGAATCACTGTCACCACCACATGCAAAAGGGTGGCTGATCGGAAAAACCGCAATTGAGCTTTGGCCTCTTCACATCACACCCTCTGCCATGGTGCTCAGCATAGCCAGCTATGTTCCTGATGTTCCTGAATTTCTCTCTCTCTTTCTTTTTCCCTCTTTCCCTCTCTTGCCCTTTCTCTCTCTCTCTCTCTCTCTCTCTCTCTCTCTCTCAGTGTTCTCAATTCATTCAGCAGAGGCTTCCTGAGCACTTGCTGTATGAAAAGCGCTGTGCTGGGAACTAAGGAAATGGAAGCACAAGACACAGTGACCGCCTGTATGGGCTTATAATGAAACAGGGAATGAAGTGTGTATGTGAGTGAACTTGGGCGCATAGTGCATATGTGCCCTGGGTACTGGGGAGAGAGTGGCAGCCCTATTTTCCCTCTCTTTGGTGCGTATTAAGGGTATGAGACAGATAGGAGAGGGAAGTGCGGGAGGGTCAGAAATCCACAGAGGGACGAAATTCACTCCTGCCGGGTGAGTGGCTAAAAATGTTAAGGAGAAGTCAATAAGTAAGCAAGAGCTAAAAAAATAGTCGTTGAGTGTGAGAGAAAAAGAGAGGGAGAGAGAAGGAGAGGGAGGGAGAGAAAAGGGAAGGGAGGAAGAGAGACAGAATGAAGGGGAGGGAAGGAGAGAGGAGAGAGAGAGGGAGGGAGAGAGGGAGGGAGAGGGAAGGAGAGAGAGAAGGGGAGGGAGAAAGGGGAGGGAGCAAGAGAGAGAGAGAAAGGAAGATACAAAGAAAGAGAAAGAGAGAGAGAAGGGGAGGGAATGAGAGAGAGAAGGAGAGGAAGGGAGAGAAGGAAAAAGAGAGAGAGAGCAAAAGGAAGGGAGAGAGAGAAGGAAAGCAAGGAAGAGAGGATGGGGAGAAGGGAGCTCTGGTCACAGCTGGATGCTGACTGCTAATTGTCAAGAGAGTGTGGGTATTGGAGCATCATCGTTTGATTGTTTCAGGCATAAGCTACCGATTAAATGTTTAATTGAGGCAGAAATTTTTACAAGAAGCAGCATGTTTGTATCCTCATAAAATGTCTGTCTCAATTGCTTGCTAGCTGCCAAGGAGAACCAAGTGACTCCAGTGGTGGCCGCCATTTGCTTCCCCACTGGCCATGTGCGCATCGGTCCACACTCGTGTCTGTTCGAGTCTTAGCTGTTGTTGTAAGCATGAAGTGACATCTCCTCGTGGCTTTGATTTTCTCTTTCCTGAAGACTCACGAAGCTGAGACCCCTTTCATTTTCTCCAGCAGGGCTGAGGCAGAGTCTTGGATACTTGGGAGGCTACGGTGAGCGCTTTCCCTAGCTCACCCGCTGGGTGAGCCAGTGGACAGACACATGGCCCTCTTCAGATACCCAATAGCCCTTCAGGATGTACCAGCATTATTTTGGCTGGATTGTGGACACAGGTTGCAGAGGCCAGACCAGTGACTCCAAGCCCACATGGTGGAGGTAGCAGCTCCACGCAGCTGAGGTCGAGCTATGGAACCCAGGCTCCTACCGGTCTGCCCCCCTTTGCCCATTTTTCATGTCTATCAAGATCTCTTGGAAAAGCAACTAATAATTATCATGACTGCAGTTTCTTGAGTACTAATCATGTAGGAAACTTACAAAAACACCGGAAAAACCGTTCGACATGCAATTTCACTGGTATCATCTTTCAAGGTGCTCCAGCAATCCCCATGTGATGGTTGTTATCCACACCCTTTTACAGATGGTGAGGCTGGCTGGCAGCTCGTGGCTAGCTGCCAGTAAGGCAGAAGATGAAGACGGTCTGCTGACTGCTGTGTTCCACCACATCACAGCTCCCTGGTTTAAAAGGAACTTGCTCAAGGGTGTTTACTGCCATGTCACCACTGGGGAGAGTTGCTTTTTCCTCGTCTGTGCTGTCTTAGACCATTCAACCCCATTGGCTTCTAGATTATTTAGAACCTACTTCAAGGACAAAGCAAGGGAAGGGCGACAACAGACATACGCTTCCGTTCGTCTTGCTGAAGCTGGATAAGAGTGGCGAAGAGTGGATCAGAGTGACATTCTAAAGAAATTAGTGTGCGTTCCCTACCTTTCTCCCTCTCTCTCTTTCCTCCTCTCTTTTCTTCTTCCTTCTCTCCTCCCTCTTTCCCTTCTACCTTTCTCCCACCCCTCCTCAGTCGCATGCACTGCTTGCTTCACACTAACTGCAGGACTTGAGGCCAGCAACTTACATTTATCTATACAACGAAGATGTGAATTTTTGCCTTGAAGGTCGGTTGTGAGACAATGAGACTTCTTAGCATGGTGCCTTTGCCCTATGAGCACAGGCACATGGGGATGATGGCCCTGCATCCTGTTCCTGAGCAGTTTTCAGTGAAGCATGGGGTGGTTAGGTGGTATCTCAGTGTGGTTTTAATTTGCATTTCTTTGATGATTAGTGAGGCTGAGCACTTTTTCATGTAGCTGTTGGCTGCTCATATGTCTTCTTCTGAGAAGTGTCTGGTCTATATATATTTTTTGCCCATTTATTAATAGGGTTTTTTTTTTCTTTTGGCACACTTGAGTTCCTTGAAGATCCGGATTTACAGTTGGCAAATATTTTTTCCTATTCTGTGGCTGTCTCCCTACTCTCTTGATGGTTTCTTTTGTTTTGCAGAAGCTTTTCAGTTTGATGAGGTCCCATATGTCTAGCTTATCTTTTATGACATTTGCTTTTGGGGAATTGATCAGAAAGTGGTTGCATATTCCAATTTCTGTAAGGGTGTTTCCCACATTTTCTTCTAGAATTCTTATTGTTCGAGGTCTTACACTTAGGTCTTTGATCCATTTAGAATTGATTTTTGTGTATGGTGATAGGTAGGGGTCCTGTGATTTCTGAAAGATCTAAAAGCCAACCTTCCGTATGATCCAGCAATCCCCTTTCTGGGAATATACCCAGAGGTACTCAAATCACTCTACAAAAAAAGATACCTGCACATGCATGCTTATTGCATCATTCATAATAGCAAAATAATGGAACCGACCATGCTACCTACCAAAAATAGACTGGATAAAAAAATGTGGTACAAATACACAATGGAATATTATGCAGCCATAAAGAAAAACAAAAAATTATGAACTTCACAGCAACTTGGATGGACTTAGAGTCTATAATACTCAGTGATTTATCACAGAAACAAAGATCTGTGTACATGTACTCATAGACAAACCCTGAACATTTATCATAATACTATAAGAAAGGGATTGGCAGTAGTAGGACACTGCCAGGGGAGGGGGGACACATAACATCAATAAGGGTACCCAAACATTACCTGTATGTTTACCACTTATGTACCTAACCCTGAATTGTACCCCACATCTTTAAAATAAAAATTTAAAAAATATGGCTCAAGGTTGTAATCCCAGCACTTAGGGAGGCTGAGGTGAGAGGATTACCTGAGCCCATGGGTTCAAGATAGCTTGGGCAACTTGGCAAGACCTCATCTCTACAATAAATCAAAAAAATAAGCCGGGCATGGTAGTAGCCTGTAGATCTGGCTACTGGGAAGACTGAGGAGGAAGGATTGCCTGAGCCCAGCAGGTCGACACTGGCGTGGCCGTGAGGGTGCCACTGTATTCCAGCCTAGGTGATGGAGTGAGACTCCAACTTAAAAAAAAATTTAAAACTGAAGAAAAAATTAAGTTCAAGGTAGACTACAAAATTAATTATTTACTAATGCATAAACTTCACAAAATATATGTAGGTTAAGAATTAAGCCGGGCTTGGTGGCTCAGCCTGTAATCCCACACCTTGGGAGTCTAAGGTGAGTGGATTGCCTGAGCCCACGGGTTCGAGACCCGCCTGGGTGTTGGGGGCCAACAGCCTTGAAGGCCCACCAGATTGACAGGCTTAGGATTTGTGACTAACACGTGGTAAAAAGAAGTTTTCTGATTCTGTTTAAGCAAAGAATTGTTTTGAATATTTTTACTTATTATTTGTAGTTGTATTTATGGTGTTTAGACATAAGGTTCTATAAGTTTATAATCGGAGGCATAAGATTTAAGTGTAGTGAAAGTTTATATTAAGGTATATGTAGGTGATTTATAAATTTGTTTTTTAGGGTTTGGGATACATATTAAAGTTTTAGTATATAAAAAATTAAAGGGTTTAGATGTAAAATTTAAGTGAGTAAAACAGATTTTATCTAACAACCAAAAGTACCTTTAGGCCTGAAAAACATCACTAGAAATTTCTTCCAAGCTATTTTTTCCTTAGAAATAAAATGTTCCAAACAGAAAGACAATGAAGAAATTTGACAAGAGAAAACTACCAAGGGGGCCTGAAAGACCAAGAGCCTCATCCATGAAAAAAGGAACGTCTGCACCTGTCTGCCCCAAGTGTGGAAGGGTCCCCAGATACACATTCTTCCACACAAATACTGCTCCAAAGCCCTGGGCCAACAAGTGTTATTCTGGCCCCCAGAGACTTTGTTATAAAAATAACCTGTTTCCCTGGATAATTTAAATAAGAAAGTTAAGTTTGTAAAGAGTTAAATTTGTTAAAAAGATCATAATATGTATTAGTTAATTTGGGATATGAGTTCTGTTTTAAAGTTGATTAATAAAAAGCTTTATAGTTTTATAATTTTAAGATTTTTATATTGCCAGTTTGCTGGGACTCTTTTTTACAGGGTAACGTCATCATGTTGGGATTATGTTGTTTTGGGTGTAAATAGTCTCCGCCCTTAAAACATTGGCCAAACACTGAAGAGAATACTTAAACTTAAGCATTGCTTTAACATCACAAAAAAAAACCCATATAATTTGTTGTAAGTGACTTTTTTTTTTTTTTGAGTTGGAGTCTCACTCTGTCACCCAGACTGGAGTGCAGTGGCCGCTCCTGGCCACCGCAGCCTCAACCTGCTCGGCGCCGGCGATCCTTCTGCCTCAGCCTTCCAAGT
>CAUYQG010144046.1:0-84081 GCA_963574415.1 Tarsius wallacei | reverse complement strand
GACCTCCGCCAAGTAATCCCAAGTGCTAGGATTACTGTTATGAGCCGCCACACCAGACCCACTTGCTTTTTTCTTCTTTCTAAGATGCCTCTTCTAAACAAAGCATCTTAGAGCCGAGGAAATAGGGTAAACGGCAAAGCTAAGAGCAGTACTCGGAGCACAGAAAGCTCCGGGCGACTGTTTTTTTTTTTTTTTTTTTTTTGAGTTGGTGTCTAACTATGTCGCCCCGACTGGAGTTCAGTGGCCGCTCCCGCCCACCGCAGCCTCGACCTGCTGGGCTCCGGCGATCCTTCCGCCTCAGCCTTCCCAGTAGCTGGAATTACAGGTGTGCGCTACCACGCCCGGCTGATTTTTTGATTTATTGTAGAGATGAGGTCTCGCTTGCCCAGGCGGGTCTCGAACCCGCGGGCTCAGGCAATCCACTCACCTCAGCCTCCCAAAGCGAGGGATTACAGGCTGAGCCACCGAGCCCGGCTGTTGAGTGCTTTTAAAACATAAATATACCTGAGATTATGAGTGTGTATGAATCTCTTAACTTGCCTCTTTAGAAAGATTTTAAGAGGAGGAAGATAATGACCCACAATTCAAGTTGTGAATTTCTCTGGTTAAGGAAGCAGAGTCTTGCTCAGTAAGCCTTGTCAGAGTTGTAAGAATGGCAGCCATTAACTTGTTCAAGGAAAATGACAGAATCTTGTGACTCATTGAAATGTACTGATCTACGCTAAGTTATCTGTAAGTAGCAATTTCACCTTAGAATAAATGTCAGATCTGTGGATTTTTGGAACTCCTGCCATCAATTAGATATTTGTAATTCCTTTTGTTCAAGCAGAATCCCATCTGTGTCATCTGCTCCAAGCCCAGTTAATTGTTTATTCTCTCATTATACTCTAAATGAAGACTCCATTCACCAGATAATATATTAGTGATATGATATCCTACCCTGAAGAACTCCCTCAATGCAGAGATTTCTGCTATCTTATGCAGAGCACATTGCACAAGCAGAAATTTAACTTGCTCAGGCCTAGTAATGGTAGAATGCTAATGGGAGGAAAATGTTAAGCTTCTCATTCTCTTTGATTTCTGACTAAAGAGTTGCTGTACACTGCAGAGAGCTAATCAGATGAAAATAGAACAATAAAAGCAATATAAATTTTGGCAAACTCCTATTGAGTTTTTTTGTATTTACTTAGAATTCATAAAAAGGTAATTTAGAAGAAAGCATATTTTTAAATTGCTTTTTAAGAAACTTTTGGGAACTCATTTTCAGTCAGCTGAACAGTCTAGGAAAATATCTCTGTAAGATAAGAGACCATATAGAGAACAGAAGAGTTACTAAAGTTGATATTTTACTTTAAGGACATTGCCCAAAATAGTAAACTTGCTTCAAAAATATTTTTGAGATAATCTTGTTCAATCTTTTAATATTGGAATCCTTTTCATGACATGCCACTAGAATAGTTCATATGATGAAAAATTCACCATCTTGCAAGATAATCTTGTGGCAGAGAGGGGGCTGGTAGCAGTTAAAAGTATTTCTTTTGAAAATCAATTGGCAAGCTCTAAAAACCTGCCAGACCAGTTTTGTTTGAAAGAAACCAAATAGCCAAAGACTGAAGGCTTTTATGGAAATGCAAAAGAGTGACTAATTCACAAACTTATCCAAATCCTCTCTTTTTGAAATTATCAGTTTACAACTCCTACTCACTCTGCATTTCCTGGAAACCATTTGTTCTTTGAAAATCTGATTTTGCTGAGTACAACCTTGTGAATTCCAAAGAAAATGTGTAATCGCTCAACCAGATCCCCCCTTTACTTAAACAAAGGTATAAGACCCCTCTCCTTTCCTGGTGTGCTTGGCCTGGGAGCATTAACCCTCTGAGTTGTGCAGGCACTAAAATAAATCTGCTACTTCCTAAAACAGCCTTGGTGTCATGGCATCTCTGTGTTCCTGCTACAATCTTTTTTATTTTTAGACAGAATTTGGCATCTAGAATTATAATTTAAACTATTTTTCAACATCAAAACTGAGTTTTTCTGGTTATTTAAAAAATTGTTAGTCCCAGTTTTATTCCCCACTGCAGTTAGGATAATTTTTTAAAAATTTTCTACTACTCAACTTTACTGATTTTTTTCCCCCTGCTGGATAAATATATTCATTTCTTTCACTGGTGCACATGCTTTACAGAGCCTCACATTTCCTACATGGTTTCCTCTGGACATAGGCATGTTGGTCAACAACTCTTTAAAAATATATCCACTGTAATCAGCATGTTGCAGAATACAATATATTTTTTCAAGTAAATTTAAGTTAAAACACATTTATTGACTTGCTTTTATAAGATTATTGTAGTATGTTTACCAGGCTCTGTTTCTTTCCCCATTTTAAACTACCATACTTCAGTTTGATTTGCATTCCCACTGCCTCTCCAAGAACTCCTATGGATGAATGAGCACTTGGATGATATATCTGATTTCCGTGAGCAAGGTACAATTCCTCAAACACAGTGCTTAGCCACTGTAACCCAGCTGCATTTAGTGGGTGCCCCAGACCCTACAAGAACAAGGTACAAAACCCACAAAAAACCATCCTAACTAAACTGGATACTTCTTTTCACCTGTTTGAAGCTATGCCTCTGAACTCCTTTTAAGATATCAGGTACTTAACTACATGCTGTAGTGAAATGAATGGCTAGCCTGAGAATCTAAAATCCAGTCTTGGTTTGACAGAAACTTCTCTTTCAGTAGCATAACAAGTTTTACTTGTACTGATTTCAAATAACATTATTTCTCCTTGCCACTCAAGCCTAGAGGTACAATAGTTTGAACTGTTGTTAGTCTTATATCTTCCTGATTATTTTAAGCCTTCTCACACCTCTGATAATAGCCCCTCTAGGTACCAGTTACAATGTTATTTGTTTCCTGACAGAATCGTGATTGATAGCCTTTCTAAGTCACAGTCTTTTCATCTGTAAAATAAGATAACAATAGTACTAACTTTACAACATTGTCTTGGGAATTAGTAAAATAATAATATCAACATCTAGTATAGAATCTGGCAAATGTATAATAAGTGTAAGATGTTTTTATTATTATGAATAGCTTACAGGGGATGTGATGAAATATTCTAATTATGAAAAACTCAGTTGCATAATCTACATAGTCTTTTTAGAGCAACAATTGGTTTAATATCTCTCTTGTGATTCTGCCCCAAAATTTATTAAACTCAACTCTTAATATCAAAGTTTAATATAGTACTTAGTGAAGAAAGTTATATCACTGTTTTGTGATAATGCTAAAATTATAAATATTTGAGAAAAAAATATTTTGTTTTAGAAAAATCAGTATAAATAACGAACCAATTTTACAGTGATATTCATGATGTTTCCTAAGTGGTATATGCATTTAAAGTCTATTAAAAATCCTGATTAGAAGCAGTGACATCAGAAAGATGGCAAAATAGAAAGCCCCAGACCTTACTCCCTCATAGAAACATTGATTTAACAATAATATATGGACCAAAATACTTCCAGGAAAAACCCAAAATCTAGTAAGGAAGCTACAATATGCCTGGTGAGCAAAACACTGACAAAAGCCACTTACTCCAAGTGTAAGATACTGGAGAGGTAGATGTTCCATCCACAGTGGACCAAACATAGACGCATGCAATTGGAATGGGAGACCTGGCAGCAGAAAATTTGGGAGATTTCCTGGGACAATCTACTAGAGTGAGTTGAACGCTGGCAGCAAGTGTTATGGAGGGAACACAGGGAGGGGGTCTGAGGCAGACTCCCAAGGAAGTAGTGGGGTGAGCCCACCCCAAGCCTGGAAAGGACTCCAGAGCCCTGCCACTGGATCCTGAGATCCAGAGACTAGTAACTGCTGGGAAGGGAGCAATAGCTCCTGACAGAGAAACTGAGCTCTCTAATGCCTGGGCGGAAAACTGCTCCAGGGCAGGCTCTGTGGAACAGCAGAACTGCATCTTGAGAAGAGGCACTGATCTCTGCATTGCACTGGGAATGATTTTTGGACCTCGGTTAACATTGTCCTCAGTACACAAGCCCTGGAGAGTAACAACAGATGCGGAACTCCAGATGATCCGCCCACCACCCTGAGCCAGGGGCTGGATGATAGATGGAGACAGTGGAGCTGACAGACAAGGAGGTTAGTGGTGGTATTGGTTTGTTTGCTTCATTATCTCATTTGGTTTCTTTATTTATTGGTTATAAAGTCATATTATGCAGAGATGGAGAGAGAGTCCCAGCTGAGCCTTTCACCAGATAGCAAACATTATGATCTGCCAATATGTTCTGAATCCTTGCAGCCCCACACATCTCCAAGCAAGTGCTCAAAATTGTAAAGAGACAGCACAACACCCCACCCTCAGCCCTATTTCAAAACGGAATAAACCCAGAGACCTGGTTCAC
Source organism: Tarsius wallacei (assembly GCA_963574415.1). Lineage (NCBI taxonomy): Eukaryota > Metazoa > Chordata > Mammalia > Primates > Tarsiidae > Tarsius > Tarsius wallacei. The sequence continues at coordinate 79,657 of CAUYQG010144046.1, read as the reverse complement.
AGAAAGACAAAAAGTAGAACAAATATCAGAAGTGACTGCTTCTCCATTTTTCACTGAGCAATGGAATTAAAGAGAAAGATAGGAGAACTTTTACAAATGCAGAAAAACTAACAAAGAACTGCTGGTAACCAGAGCCCCAATAAAGAGTCAGTGCTAGAAAGAACAGCTACTGGTACATAAACAATGGCTGTCTCTGAGAAGGACAGTGTCCAGAAAGCACTTACCGAGATCAGAAAAATCATTGAATAGAATGAATAAAAATCAAGAAATGCAAAGACTAAAACTAAATGAAATTGCAACAGAGCTAGACAAACAAAAAAGCATACTTAGAAATAACAGAAATAAAGAACTTCATTCAAGAAATAAATGACAATCAAACAAACATGGGAAACAGAATTAACCAAGCAGAAGAAAGAATCTCACAGCCGGAAGACTAAAATATGGAATTAACCCAATCTATTAAAAATATAGAAGAAAAAAAAAACTAAAGAAGAAAGAGGAAACTCTCCAAGAGATGTGCAGCTTAATCAAGAAACCAAACATACACCTGATCAGAATATCTGAAAGAGAAAAAGAAACAGAAAATACCCTGGAACAAACATTCCATGAGGTCATTCAAGAAAACTTCCCTCAAACCAGAAAGGCAACTATACAAGCATAAGAAATTCAGAAAACCCCTGCAAGACATCTTATAAGACTGACCCCTAGACACATCATAATTCACATATACAAAGTAGGTATAAAAGAAAAAGCCCTAAAGGCAGCAAGGGAAAAATGTCAGACTACCTACTGGAGGAGACTAATCAGAATTGTTGCAGACTTATCTGCAGAAGCACTACAAGCCAGAAGGAAATTGTACCCCAATCTTTAATACTTTCAGAGATAAACAATTTCAAACAATAATTTCCTACTCAGTCAGACTAAACTTCGTCAGTGAGGGAGAATTGAAATCCTTCCCAGACATCCAATCCCTAAGAAAATATGCAGCTTTGAGACAAGCTCTAAAGGAAATGCATAAAAAGGTGCTGCACAGAAGAAAAAAGAAATAAAAGAAAGACCATATACTTCACAAGATCACAAACAAACACAGAAGCAGCAGAACACACAGCATACCTGCAAAAATGAAAATACACATATATATGAACAGACAAGCAAAGCAAAAACAAAACAAACTTATAAGAGCATTGTGACAGTGATAAACTCTCACATTTCAATAATCAGCGTATATGTGAATGGACTAAAAGTGCCACTGAAAAGACCTAGAATGGAAAACTGGATTTAAAAAACCATGATCCAATAATATGCTGCCTCAAGGAAACTCATCTTACTACAAAGGATGCCCACAGACATGAAGTTAGAGGATAAAAAACAAATTTTCTGGTAAGTGGATCACAAAAGAAGACAGGAGTTGCAATCTTAGTATTAGACAAAACAACCTTTTTTGTCTACATTATGTAGAGGGACACTACATAATGATAAAAGGCTCAGTCCATCAACAAGGAATATCCATCCTAAACATATAAGCACTCAACACAAGAGTACCAGCTTTTGTAAGGCAGCTATTAAGTAAACTAAAAAAAATATTGACTCAAACACTGTCATAGCTAGAGACTTAAATACCTCACTAACAAGCCTAGATAGATCATTGAGGCAAAAAATCAGCAAAGAGATGTCGACGCTCAACCTGATGTTTGACCAAATGGACTTATTGGATACCTACAGCACACTCTACCCAATAACTACAGAATATACATTCTACTCCTTACCACATGAAATGTACTCCAAGATCAATCATGTCCTCAGTCATAAATCAAGCATAAACAAATTTCACAAGTTTGATATACTGCCGTGCGCCTTTTCAGACCACAGTGGAATACAAATAAATATCACCACCAGCAAAATTCCCCCAAAACCCACAAAGACATGGACACTAAACAGCATGATACTGAACAACTCCTGGGTCAATACAGAAATCAAAGCAGAAATTAAAAGATCCCTGGAAACAGATGAAAACAAAGAAACATCTTAGCAAAACGTCTGGGATGCCATGAAAATAGTATTAAGAGGGGAATTTATCTCTCTATGAACACAAATCAAGAAAATAGAGAGAGAATAAGATAACAGCCTAACAAATCACCTAAGAGAGCTGGAAAGGCAAGACCACCAAAATCATAACTTGAGCAAAAGACTCCAGTTCACCAAAGTAAAAGCTCAAATACAGGACATAGAAGACAAAAATATCAAAGAAAAAACAAGAAAACAAAAAACAAGAAAACAGAAAACTAGTTCTTTGAAAGGATAAACAAGATTGATGGACCCCTAGCTAGAATGATCAAGAAAAAGCCCAAATAAACACAATCAGAAATGCAAAAGATCAAGTCACAGCTGACCCTGAAGAAATACAAATGACTATTAGAGATTACTCTGCCCACCTGTATAAAAACAAACTCAATAACCTAGATAAAATGAAGGACTTTCTGATATCACACAACCTCCCAAGGTTGAAACAAGAAGAAATTGAGATTGTAAATAGACTAATAACAACGTAGGAAATTGACTTTGTCATAAGAAAACTACTTACAAAAAAAAAAAAAAAAGCCCTGGACCGGATGGATTTCCAGTGGAATTCTACAAAACATACAAAACATACAGGGAGGAGCTAATATCAATCCTATTGAAAGTATTCCAGGCTATCAAGAAAGACAGAATGCTCCCGAAATCATTTTACAAAGCTAGCATTACACTGATACCCAAACCAGTCAAAGATCCTACTAAGAAAGAGAACTACAAGCCAATATCCCTGACAAACATAGATGCGAAGAAACTCAACAAGATTCTAGCAAATTGGATCCAAGAACACATCTCAAAAATCTTCCACCATGACCAAGTAGACTTCATCCTGGAGATGCAGGACTGGTTCAACATCTGCAAGACCATAAATGTAATTAAATATATCAACAGATGTAAAAACAAAAGCCATATGTTTATATCATTAGGTGCAGAGTAGTTTTTGATAAAATGCAACATCTGTTCTTGATAAAACCTTTAAACACCTAGGCATACAAGGAGCGTACCTCAAAATAGTGAGAGCCATCTATGGTAAACCCATAGCCAACATATTGATAAACGGGCAGTTTGGAAACATTTACCCTGAAAACCAGAACAAAACAAGACCACCCACACTCAATCATCCTATTCAACCTAGTGTTGGAAGTTCTAGCTAGAGCAATCAGACAAGAGAAAGAAATCAAGGGTATTCAAATAGGAAAAGGAGTCAAATTATCTCTCATTACCGATGATATGATCCTACACCTCAAAAACCCAAGATAATCTGACAAAAATCTCCTTGCACTGATAAAGGACATCAGTAAAGTCTCAGGGTACAAAATCAATGTGCAAAAGACAGTAGCATTCATATATACCAACAACAAATAGAGAACCAAATACAAACAAAATCTCATTCACAATAGCCACAACAACAACAACAAAAAAATTAAATACGTTGGCGTCTTCCTAACCAGATATGTGAAAGAACTTTACAACAAAAATTACAAAACATTGCTCAAATAAGTCAAAGATGACATAAACAAATAGAAAAATATTCCATGCTCATGAATTGAAAGAATCAACATTGTTAACATCTCCATCCTACCCAAGACAATCTAGATCCAATGTAACAACCATTAAATTACCAACATCATTATTCTCAGACCTGGAAACTACAATACAGAAATTCATATGGAAACATAAACAACCATGGATAGCCAAAACAATCCTCAGCAAAAGAAACAAAGTGGGAGATATATCACATTTCCAAATAAACTTTATTATAAGGTGACAATAATCAAAACAGCCCGGTATTGGTACAAGAACAGGCATATAGACCAATGGAACAGGATAGAGATTCCAGAAGCAAAACCCCACTTTCTCAACCAACTTATCTTCGACAAAACCTCCAATAACAACCACTGGGGAGAGGAGAACCTATCCAGTAAATGGTGCTGGAAAAGTTGCTGACCACATGCAGAAGAACGAAACAGGACCCCTACCTATTACCATACACAAAAATCAACTCCAAATATATCATAATCCTAAACCTAAAATCTCAAATGTTAATAATCTTAGAAAATGTATGAAACACCCTTATGGAAATTGGAATAGACAACCAACTCCTGGTCAAAATCCCAAAAGCCCATGCCATAAGAGATAAGATTGACAAGTAGGAACTTATCAAACTGCAAAGCTTCTGCAAAAAAACAAACAAAAAACAAACAAACAAACATCAAAAGACTGGGTAGACAGCCCATAGAATGGGAAAAAAATATTAGCCAACTGCATATCTAACAAAGACCTAACATCCAGGATCCACAAGGAACTCAACGTGCCAAAAGGAAAAACAGACAAACAGCCCCATTAAAAAGTGGACAAATGGCATAAATAGACACTTCTCAAAGGAAGACATATGTGCCGCCAACAGACACATGAGAAAGTGCTCAGCCTGACTAATCGTCAGATAAATGCAAATCAAAACCACACTGAGATACCACCTAACTCCAGTAAGAATGGCCATCATTAATAAAACAAAAAACAACAGATGCTGGCAAGGATGTGCAGAGAAGGGAATATTTCTACACTGTTGGTGGGAATGAAAACTAGTTCAACCTCTAGGGAAAACAGTGTGGTGATTCCTAAAAGAATCAGAAATTGATCTTTCATACGACCCAGTAATCCCTTTTCCAAGAATATACCCGGAGGAACCTAAATCACTCTACAAGAAAGATTCCTGTACAAGCATGTTTATTGCACAATAGCAAAAACATGGAACTAACCATGTTGTCCATCGAAATTAGACTGCATAAAAAATGTGGTACATATACATGATGGAATATTAAGAAGACAAAAGTATGGACTTTGCAGCAACCTGGATGGATTTAGAGTCTATCATACTCCGTGATCTATCACAGAAACAAAGAGTTGAGTACCACATGCTCTCACTCATAAGCAGACCCCTGAACATTTACCTTAATAAAATAAGAAAGGGATTGACAGTAGCAAGACACTGCTGGGGGGAGGAGAGGCACACAATACCAATAAGGATACCTGGTCTCAAACCAGGTGAAGTGGGGATCAAAGGGAGGCCCAAACTTTACCTGTATAATGACCACTTGTATACCTAATTCTGAATTGCACTCCATATCTTTAAAATTAAAAAAATTAAAAAAAAACAAATATTTAATTTTAAAAAAGGCAATTTAGTGTAAAACATGCTTGAGGGAGTTGCAAAACAATTATCAATAGTTGCTTCTGAGAAACAGTTTCTGCCATTTGTTAATGATTAGAGGGCAAGCTAGGTAGTTTGCTAAGAAAGCATGACAGAGCTAAGCAGTATTAAAATGACTGCACTTTTAAAATGGTTACTCCATTTTTGGCATCTCACTCTTTCAAAAGTTAAAAGCAAAAAGTATTAAAATAACTATAGCTGCAATGTATGGCAGTGGATACAGAATGCAAAAGATATCTATTGTGACATCAATAAGTCCCATAAATGAAATCACTGAAAATTTCAGCTTTTTACTGGCAATTAAACAAGAGGTAGGTTATATAAACCCCATTGCCTGGCAGTAATTTTATAAGGACCATGAGGAGGTGTGCTACATTGTAGACAAGTCAGACCTGCAAAGAAAAAAAAAAAAAAAAAAAAAAAAAGACTGAGAAAGAAATGGTGCCAACCTGGACCTTATTTTATAAAGCCTAAGTAAAGACATCTTTCCTTTTCCTTAGCTTGAGCAAAAGTTTGTAAAACATTGTCCCTTGCATTCAAAAATTATTTTAAATAATGAGAGACTAAATTGTTGTGGGAAGGAGCTGATATTATTTCCTAATACCTGTTTGCTTTCTCATCTACTTCTTGCTCAAGTTGTCTTGATTTTCTTCTCAGTGATATAGACATAGTTCTTGTGTCATTCTTGTTTCTCTTGAGATGTCACATTCTTGTTCCAGGGTTCTATATTTCTGTATAGGAACTTGAATTATATTAATTTAAGGAGTATAATCTTAACCATTTGTATTCCCAAAATGATTCACTCCCTCCGGTGTTCTGAAAAATGTTTTTCTTTTTCGTAGGAAATATTGATAGATATGATATACACAGAAGAAAAATTAAAAAATATGTCAAAGTAGGCCAGGAATGGTGATTTATGCCTGTAATCCCAGCACTTAGGAGGTCAAACCAGGAGGATTACTTGAGTTTAGGAGTTCGAGATCAGACTGAGCAACACAGAGAGACTTCATCTCTACAAAAAATTAAAACTTTCAGGGAGTGCATCCACTTACTTGGATTAGGGACCTGAGCTGTTCCTCCTTCCTTGGTGCAATAGCACACTCTCTGCTCCATGTCCAAGCATATCCCCCAGGTTTCCAGTGCACCTGCCCCTGAATGGAACTTTGACTCACCACTACCTTCCTTCACAATAATCTGGTACAACAATATTCACTCTGCCCCACACCCAGACACTCAGCACACATATAACCATGGTTCAGGAACCTGAATTCCCCCCCATTTTCTATGCAAAGACCCTGTGGGGTCTGCAGTATCTCTGTTTCCTCTCCAGGCATTCCACCAGGCAAGAGACACACCTGTTTCACTCAAAAAGAAGCTTGAAGTTATCCCCCATCCCCTGCAAATAACCTGTTACAGCAGTAGTTTATCTTTTCCTCACTAGGGAATATTCCCAGGCATCTAACATACGTCATTACCTTGATTAGGAGACAAAGCCGCACTCCTTTCAAGAGTAGAGTTCTTGATGTTGTGACACTCTCTCTGCTCAATGCTCAGGCATATTCCCGGGTACCTGGAGCAACCACTCTTCTAGATAAGGAATTCAGCCACTGTCTTCTTTCTTTGCAGGGAACTTGGGGCAGCAGAAGTCCCTCAGCACCATGTCTAGGCACACATATGGGTGCTCAGTGGTTACACACCAGACTCTGCTTGGAGGTGGTGACTGTGCCGGCATCAGTGGATCCATAGGTAGGCCTGCCCAGTTCTTCTCTGCCCATCTTTGTTCCCCCCCCTTTCTGGGACTGAACCAGGAGCTCAGACCACTGACAACTCCACAGATAAACTCAATGCCTAAGACAACAAAGAGTTCTTCCCAGTAAACAAGGATCAAGTAAATACCCATCTTTGTCATCAATAGCTCTTAACCACAGGTGCCACCTGCTTTCCTGGAGTGTGAAAAATGCAACACTGTAGGAAATCTGCTGACATCAGCGCATACCACTGAGGAACAAAATAAACTTCCTGAGAGTCTTCCCACTCCAGCTCCACAGGAGGCAGTGAGTTGACCCACACCCCCAGTACCTCACTACTGCAACCAACAAATACAGGCTATTTATATACAGGGAAACTTATACAGAATAGTCACCATAGTTCATCCAGAGGAGAAAGAATCGGGCAAAGTACTCTGAAAGTATGACAAAGTGTTACTCCTCCAAAGGGGCATACTGATTCCCCAATAATGTATCCTAACCAAAATGAAATCCTTGAAATGTTAGATAGCAAATTCAAACTATTGATTTTAATGATGCTCACAAGGTTCCAGAAAAAAAATTATATACAAGAGAAAGAAATCAGTAAAACAGTTCAGGAGGTCAAAGGAGAGACTGACAAAAACCAAAACCAAAACTAAAAACTAATTTATTGCAGAAAACACAAAACACACTTGAAGTTGAACACTTCAATAGTAGGCTATACCAGGTGGATGAAAGAATCTCAGTGCTGGAAGATAGGTCTTTCAAATTAGCCCAGTTTAACAGAAATAAGGAAAAAAATAACTTAAAATAAACAAACCCTTTGAGAAATAGAGATTATATAAAGTAGCTAAATCTGTAAATCATAGGCATTCCAGAAGGAGAAGAATTAAAAGTAAAAAGTATGAGAAAATATATTCAAGCAAATAATTCAAGAAAACTTTCTGGTCTTAAAGGTGATATAGACATCCAGTTAAAAGACATTCAATGAACTCTTGCAAGATATATCACAAGAAGTACCTCATCGAGACATGTAGTTTTCAGATTTTCCAAAGTCAATGTGAAATAAAACATCCTAAGACCTGCAATAGAAGAGTGCCAAATTATGTACAATAAAAAGGACATTAGGCTAACAATGGATTTCTCAGCAAAATCCCTTAATGCTAGGAGAGAATGAAAGCCTGTTTTCAACCTTTTAAAATAAATTTTTTTTTAAAATGCCAGCCAAGACAATTATAGAACATTCCACCCAACAACTGCAGAAACTATATTCTCATCTCTGCATAGAACTTTCTCTAAAATTGACCGTATTCTTGGTCATAAAGTAAATCTCAATACCTTAAAAATGTTAAAGTTATACCAAGTATGTTCTCAGACCACAGTGAAATAAAATTAGAAATCAATACTAAGAAAAACTCCTAAAACCACACACTAACTAGAAACTGAAGAACTTTCTCTTGAATGATCCTTGATTAAAAATGAAATTAGAGTAGAAATCCAAAAGCTTATTTAAACAGATGGACTGCTGACTAGACTAACCAAGAGGAAAAAAAAAAAAAAAAAAAACAACCAAAAAAGACTGAAATAAATACAATAAAAACAAAACAATCAAACAAACACAAAATAAATAACGTAAGGCTTTGGAGAGCTCTTGAGACACTAGAACTTATAAGCTAAAATTATAGTGAAAAAGTTGCAGAGAAGTGTGCCAACATTCTGTTGCCTTATCCTTCAGAGCATTTGTTGATTCATAGAGTGGGACATGAGTCTGAGAAACTAGTCAGAAGAACAAGGTTCTATGGAAATCTTGTGAAACTGGGGAGATAGCAACTGGAGCTTGGAACATCCAATTTGCTGAATGTTTGGGCTAATATGTTGGTGAAAAGGGAGGAACAACAAATTGAATCATTGCACTTTCCCCTATAAGACATTTAAAAAATTCTGAAACTTTGCTTGATAATATGCCAAAGGCAGAAAGAAATGGAAAAACAAAACAGAAGGTTTGGCAGGTTCACAGTATTAAATTTTAGGATCATCTTGCCAATTTTTGCTAAAGAGCTAATTGAGATTTTGATAGGGATTGCACTAAATCTGTAGGATCGATTTGAGTAGCATTACCATCTTATTAACATTTCTTGTCTATAAATTAGATGTTTTTCCTTTTTAGATGCTATTAAATTGCTTTCAGTAATGTATAATTTTTGGTGTACAATTGTTTCACTTCTTATGAGGTCTGACAATAAAATTCGTGAACTCATCCTAGGAAAAGTGCTACATAACTCATTGCTGAATATCACTATGGTCACTTTTGAAGTACTCCACTTGGGAAACTATGTACCTACACCAGTGCCTAGTTCATCTGTCAAAGCAATTTTGGAACTCTTTTTATGGAATGACCATCAGAGCTGTCATTGTATTGCCCATGATGTTTTGAATGTGATCAAAATGTCCTCCTTTCAATATTTTCTTCATCTTCATAAGTCATTGGGGGCCAGATCAAGTGAATAGGGAGAGTGTTCCAATACAATTATTTGTCGACTTGCTAAAAACTGTCACGGATAATGTTGTGTGAGTGGGTGCATTGTCATGCTGCAAGGGCTTCTTTAGGACTATTTGTGCATACACCTTTCTCATGCCAAGATTTTCAGTTAAGATTTTCCTAACTGTTACTCTATTGATATTAATTTGATCTGTTCTGCTTTTCACAGTCAGCCAACAATTTTGATGTACAATTCAATGGATTTTTGCCAGTTCTCCTTGTTACTGGCCATCCTGAGCTCTCTTCTCCAGTGATGCCTTCTCTCCCCTCAGAAAAACATTTAATCCATTTGTATACTGTTGTTTTCTTCATGGCATTATCCCCACAAACTTGGACTGATACGTCCCTGATTGTACTTCCACTCTTGTCACATTTAACAAGAAATTTAATGTTTGTTCATTGCTCTAATTCAAGCTCCGACATTCTCATGATGGCACACAAAAACATGCGACAACAATAATGAACACCACTCAGCAAGACACCACCACACGTCAACACAAACACAGCTATTAGACTTTGATAAACCAAGGTTATGAAACCTTACCCAGTTGTTTGTACAATACTGCCAATGTAAGTGAATGATGGAAAGTTCACAAACTTACTTAATTGTCAGGATTCAAATGTCGAATTTATTTTTCAGTATTGAATTGCTTTAATGTTATAAATGGGATTGTTTCTTGAATTGCATTTTCAGAATTTTCACCACTAGTGTATAGATACATAATCATTTTGCATGTTGCTCAAGTATCCTACAGTTTTCCTATACTTAATTAACAGTGGTAGTAATTTAGTCTTTTTTCTGTGTAATTTCTTAGAAGTTTATTTATACCAAATGATGTCATCTGCTAATAAAAATAGTGCTGTGTGTTGAAGGTTTCTCTCCAAGAAACATGTTGAAATTTAATTGCCATTATGATAGTATTAGGAGGTAGACCTTTAAGAGGTGGCTACTTCATGAGGGCTCTGTACTCATGCATGGATTAATACCATTATCATGAGAGTAGGTTAGTTATCAAGGTAATGGGTTCCTGACAAAAAGGATGAGTTTGGTCCCCTGTCTCTGCCTCACACTTTCATTTGCCTTTCCACTTTCTGCCATGGGATGGCACAGCCCAAGAGCCTTCATCAGATGCTGAGCAGATGCTTGTTTCCTGCCCTTGGAATTCCTAGTCTCCAAAACTGTGAGCCACATATGTTTTTTTCTTTATAAATTCACAGCCTCAGATATTAAGATATAGCAACACACACTGACAGTTTTACTTTTTCCCCCAATGTGTATGCTTTTTATTTTTTATTTTTTTGCCTGATTTCTTTTGATAGACTCACTAGAGCAATGTTGAATAGAAGCAAGTATGAACATCCTTGTTTTGGTCTTGACTTTAGGATAATAAATTGTTTTTCATCATTAAGTGTGATATTAGCTGTGGAATTTTTGCATATGCTTTTTATCATCTTCAGAAAGTTTCTATCTTTAATTTGTTGAGCATTTTTATCATGAAAGTGTATAAGATTTTGTGAATAATTTTTCTTTATCTACTATGATGATTATGTGATTTTTTGACCTTTATTTACATAGTATATCACATTCACTGGTTTTCAGATATTAAACCAATCTTACGTTTCTAGACTCACTTGGCCAAGATTTGCAATATCTTTTGTATGTTTCTGGAATCAAGTTGCTAGTATTTTGTTGACAATTTTTGCATCTATGTTCATAACTTATATTAGTCTCTAGTTTCCTTTCTTAGTGTTATCTTTACCTGATTTTGTAATCAAGGTAATAGCTTTATAGAATGAGAGAAAAGCAGTGTGGCAATTTCTCAAAGAACTAAAAAATGAGATACCATATAACTCAGCAATCTCACTTTTGAGAATACACCCAGAGGGACATAAATTGCTCTATCAAAAAGACACCTGCATGTATATGTCCATTGCAGCACTATTCACAATAGCAAAAACATGGAACCAACCCAGATGCCCATCAAAAGTGAACTGGATAAAGAGAATATGAATATATACATGATGGAATACTATGTAGCTATAAAGAACAAAATAATGTACTTTGTAGCAATATGGAAGCAATTGGAGACCATCACTTCTTTTCACAAAGATTGAACTAGTTTACATTTCCACCAACAGTGTAGAAGCATTCCCTTTTCTTTGCAGCTTTATCAACACCTACTGCTTTAAAAAAAAAAAAAATTTTAATGATAACCATTAGACTGGTAAGCAGTGGTATCTCATTGTAACTTTAATTTTCATTTCTCTGATGATTAGTGAAACTGGGCTCTCTAGCTGCCTTTAGGATTTTTTTCTCCATGCTCACCATACCAAAATGGATTATTATATGCCTTGAGGATGATCTTTTTGTGTATACCTTGCAGGAGTTCTCTGGATCTCTTGGACCTTCATGGCCACCTCTCTGGCAAGATAGGAGGAATTTTCTGGAATGACATCTTGGAAGGCTTGTTCCAGAGTGGTTCTCAGTTTTCTCTTCTTTCTCAGGGATGCTAATCAACAATAAATTTGGATTTTTTATATAATCTCATACCTCTCATATTCTTTGTTCACCCTTCTTAATTTTTTTACCCTTATATTTTGTCAAACTGGGTTACTTCAATAGTTTGATCCTGAAGTTCTGAGATTCTTTCCTCTGATTCTGCTATTGAGGCTTGTTATTGTTTTTTGAAATTTTTTTTTTCGAGTTGGAGTCTCACTCTGTCGCCCAGACTGGAGTGCAGTGGCCGCTCCCGGCCATCGCAGCCTCGACCCACTGGGCTCCAGCGATCCTTCCGCCTCAGCCTTCCAAGTAGCTGGAACTACAGGCGCGTGCTACCACACCCCACTAATTTTTTGATTTATTGTAGAGATGAGGTCTCGCTTGCCCAGGCGGGTCTCGAACCCGCGGGCTCAGGCAATCCACTCACCTCAGCCTCCCAAAGGCGCGGGATTACAGGCTGAGCCACCAAGCCCGGCTTGTTTTTTGAAATTTTGGGAGAGAATTTTTCATGTTCATGAGTTCAGATTGGCCCTTTCTTATAATGGCCAGCTCAGCTTTCACTTCCTGCACTGTTTTCATGACCCAGCTGATTTGTGTGTCCACTTTTTACTGGATCTCTTTGAGTGTCTTTGCAATCCATTATCCTGATTCCATGTCTGTCATCAGGGACAGGTCACTCTGGAAAGGTTCCATTTTTTGGGATCTGGGAAGCGCTTTTGCAGGTATCAGCTTGTTAAGGCTTTGGGTATCCTGTGCTTTTTCACTGATTCTTTCTCTGTGAGGGAAGACTCTTCTCTTTTTTTAGAAAAGTTTTTTACTGTTAGGTGTCTGTGTATCTTTGTTTGAGAGAGAGAGAGAGAGAGAGAGAGAGAGAGAGAGAGAGAGAGAGTGTGTGTGTGTGTGTGTGTGTGTGTGTGTGTGTGTGTGTGTGTGTGCTTTGCCTGAGCTTCCTTTTCTGGTCTGCCTATTGATGGGGTAGCAGAGGCAGGAAGAGTGGTGTCTAGGGGAAACCATCTGGAACTGCTTCACTATGCAATCTTGCAGGAACAGGGTAAGACCTTTCCTGTAGTTCAGAGGGTTTTCCCTTTCTCCACCACAGGCATCAGGAGCCCTGTGTGGATCTCCAGCAGCCTCGTCTCCATTAGCCATCTGTTAATGTAAAAGTAAATAAGATTTAAAATAAATACATAAGCCGGGCTCAGTGGCTCAGCCTGTAATCCCGTGCCTTGGGAGGCTGAGGTGAGTGGATTGCCTGAGCCCGCAGGTTCGAGACCCGCCTGAGCCCGCGGGTTCGAGACCCGCCTGAGCAACTTGGTGAGACCTCATCTCTACAATAAATCAGAAAATTAGCCAGGTGTGGTAGCGCGCGCCTGTAGTTCCAGCTACTTGGAAGGCTGAGGCGGAAGGATGGCCGGAGCCCTAGCAGGTCGAGGCTGCGGTGGCCGGGAGCAGCCACTGCACTCCAGTCTGGGCGACAGAGTAAGACTCCAACTCAAAAAAATAAATAAATAAATACATAAATTCCTAACTGTCTTTACTAGTTATAGGTCTATTCATATTTTTTTCTTCTTGTATCAGTTTTGATGGCTTATATCTTCCTAGGGATTTATTCATTTCATCTAAGTTATCAAATTTGTTGACTTATAGTACTCCCTTATTACACTTTCTGTTTCTTTTAAGTATCCATGGTGTTGAGAATGTGTAAATGGTATTGAAAGCCTGACAAGGAAGGAGGTCTTATATATACTCAAGTTTTCAGTTGGAATCTTGAATGAGTAAAAAAGACAATATCTACCCTTGCAAAAACTGCAATCAATAGTTAAGGCAACTTAGTACTGTTTGATGTTAAGAAGATTTTTCCTAACTCAGCCAGCCAAAGAGTAGTTAGAATAAACTTATTCTGGAAAAAGATAAATCATCCCAAATCTCTATAAGTTTTAAGAATTTTTAATCATTAAATAAAAAACCTAGCCATTCTAAGAAATATGTTCAAAAGAAAAGCAGACAGTAATAACCAACATATAGATAATCTAGTTTTTAGTATTTACTGTTCTGGAGTTTAAAGTGAACAAGATTAAGATAGTCAAGAAAATATACGATAATATGAAAAATTTTACCACATAACTATAATTTTTCATTTTAAATCTCACGCCTAGAAGAGAAAAATGCAATAATAAATTTTAAGATATCAAGAGTTCAATATGGGAGTTTATCATGGAAGATGAGATATTAGAATTAATGAAGTATCAATTGATTCAGTAGAAAATTGAAGTTGTAGCTTAAATAATAAAAATATGGAAAATACAGAAAAGAATGTTAATCATTCAGAGAGAGAGAGAGAGAGAGAGAGAGAGAGAGAGAAAGGAATCTTCAGAAGCAAGAGTCTATGTAGAAATGGGCAATTATTTTCAAAAACAAGTAAAAGGTCTTTAAGGTAGATATTCAAGAAGTCTTACAAAATTCAAGCTTACTAAATTCAAATTCAAAGAAAAAAATTAGGTGTACCATAGTAAAATTACCAAGAAATAGAAAACAGATAAAATCTTAGAGGTATTCAGAAGAACACACACACACACACACACACACACAAAACACACCCTCATACACACATCATTAACCACAGAATTAAAGATGAATAAATTGGTTTACATTTTTAAAAGTATTCATCAAAGGACAGCATTACAATAACGAAAATAAGAGCCACTTAGTAGAAGAAAGTACTTGCAATTAATATATTTGATAAAGAATATGTATACTAGCTGGACTCGGTGGCTCAGCCTGTAATCCCGCACCTTAGGAGGCTGAGGTGAGTGGATTACCTAAGCCCGTGGGTTCGAGACCCGCCTGGGCAACTTGGCGAGAGACCTCATCTCTACAATAAATCAAAAAATTAGCCAGGTGTGGTAGCGCACGCCTGTAGTTCCAGCTACTTGGAAGGCTGAGGCTGAAGGATCGCTGGAGCTCAGCAGGTCAAGGCTGCCGTGGCCGGGGGCGGCCACTGCACTCCAGTCTGGGTGACAGAGTGAGACTCCAACTCAAAAAAAAAAAAAAAAAAGAATATGTATGCTGAACACATAATTCTCAAAGTCCATATGACAAAGCCAAAAGTCATATTATTAGACACGAACAAAAGACCTGATAGGCATGTTAAAATAAAGAATATTGAGATAAACATTAAGAGTATTAAAAAAGTAGAAAGCCTCATTTGTCATCAGAGAATTGCAAATTAAAAGTATAATAAAATAACTGCATAAATAAATAAATCATTGAAAAGAGCAACTGTTAAAGAGGATGTAGAACTTTAGGAACTCTCATATACTTCTTGTGGATATGTAGATTGATATAACCAGTCAGAAAAATTGTTTGACAGTGCCCAGAAAAGATGAACATATGCATACCATTTGATCTGACTTTCCACTCATAGATATGTAACCAATAGAAATGCATACTTATTTGCACCAAAAGACAGGTATAAGAATGTACAGAGCAGAATTATTCTTGATAGTCACAAATGTAAAAAATCAAATAGTCATTAAAGAATATGTAATCAAATTGTAGTATATTCATATAAGATAATACTACACAGCTCCGTAAAATAATGAACGATATCTGCATTAGAGAGCCATGGGCAAAGTTCACAAACCCTAAATTGAGGAAAATATTTCAAGTACAGCAGAGTACATACAATGTTACTCCATTTACATAAAGTTCAACATCAGGCAAAAGTCTAGCAGGAATTATTGATTATGACTAGGAAATCCAGGATCAGGTCTCTGTGGTGCTGGAAATATTTTATACCTTGAAATTTTGATCTGAGTGGTAATTACATAGGTACATGGATATATTCAATTAATACAATTTTTATTGATTTGTACATTTACCACATGGAAATTTCTGCATATATATTATGCTTTATTAAATAAAAATGTATAGGTTTCAGCTGTATCAGATATTGCAACAGTTAAATGGTAATTTACATTTAACACCAAGGATGACCTCAGTGATTGGAAAGAAGTAGTGAGAATGAATACACTTTGGGAATTGAAGTGAGGACAGATGTGATTTTAAAAATAGGTAAGATAACATTAGGGGATACTAATGAAATTAATAATTAATGTATGATTAAGTAACCATAGAGTGCAGGGGAGGATTTATACAAAGCACTTAACTAAGGCTTCAGATATAGGATAGGCATCCTTAAAGAGATGATGTATAAATTTAGTCTTAAAGGTTAAATAAGAGTTAGCCAGGAGAGACAGTAATAATATACAACAGGAAAGGTGAACATTTCACAAAGTATGAATAGAGAAAAGCGATTGTGATACCTTGTAAATACAAGAAGCAGTTGGTATTAATACATTGTCAGTGAGAATCAGGCAAGACATTCGTATAGAGAACCTTAAATGCAGGTTTGATGCTTAACCTTTTTTTGGCTGATTCTTGGGAGATACAGGTAATAAGTAACGGAAACCATCGTACTTGTCTTTTAGTATCTATTTATAAATACTATAGAACTGAATAGGAGGTTTGAGGGCCATATAATAAAAACAGGATGTGAGGACACACTAATAACATTTTTTCTTACGATTTGTTATAAATATAGAGAAGTTATAAAAGATCAAGAGATATAAACAACACCCAACTCACGAATACACAAAAAGATTATTTCTCTCAGAGTGACTTTTTTTTTCTGACATCTGCCAGTTTGTGGTTTGTGCTGACTTATCCAGTTTTCCATTTGGCCAATGGCATGCATTTGCAAATTGTTTACGGACCATCAGCACCTAACACATTAGGTACTCAATAATTATATTGTTGATTTGTTGTGGTTGCCACACAGAATTGAGAATAAGGCATAGATCTAAGTAATAGTTTGTTTTTTTTATTTCCTCTGTGTGAAGTTAATTGGACTATGTAGAAATTCAATTCTCAACTTGGCCTCAGAAAGCTCTTTTTATCATCTCAGCAGGAAACTCATTTCAGGCTTTTTAAATATACTTTCATGATTTTGATATGATTATTATTATCCTAATCATTATTATTATCACTCATTAAGTTTCTGGAATACAGGGACATACCATCTCAAGACAGGAAATTTTTAATAGCCTTTACTATTTTTTTAACTGCAATAATTACAGCAAATTCTGAAGTTCAAGACTTTTATATTGTCTGGGTTAAAATGCTTAGGTGATTTGGTTAATAGCTGTCTTTATTTTTATAGAGATGTGTTGATAGCCTTAAACCATCAGGAAAAAAAAAGACTTAAAAATGTCTAATAGCCAGGCTCGGTGGCTCAGCCTGTAATCCCTCGCTTTGGGAGGCTGAGGTGAGTGGATTGCCTGAGCCCGCGGGTTCGAGACCCTCCTGGGCAACTTGGTGAGACCTCATCTCTACAATAAATCAAAAAATTAGCCGGGCGTGGTAGCGCGCGCCTGTAGTTCCAGCTACTTGGAAGGCTGAGGCGGAAGGATCACGGGAGCCCAGCAGGTCGAGGCTGCGGTGGCCGGGAGTGGCCACTGCACTCCAGTCTGGGCAACAGAGTGAGACTCCAACTCAAAAAAAAAAAAGTCTAATAGCCACTTTTGGAAATATATATGAGGTATGATGTTTAATACACTTTAAATAACAGGTTTTTTTTTTACTTAAATTGATTTATAATTCAAACAGATACTATATTATACAAAGAAAAATAAAAAAACTATTTTAATCCTTTCTTCTCAAGGATCTTTCTTCCTTAATCCAGACTGCATGATGTCACAAGTATAATTTCTCTGAGGTATAATTCTGGACATGTGTTCTCCCATAGCAGAAGAAATTTCAGTAAATTCCTTTTGCCCACCAGATACACCTTGACATTTGAAGCCCTTTACTATCTGTCAGTGTAGTAGCCACCTGGTTATCCTTGGTCAAGAACTATTCTAAGTGCAGGGAAGAGGGGTGACTGGAAAGAGTTTACGTGTTACGGCAGAGGGATGGCAACAATTAAGAAACATAAAATACTATGAAGACTATAAAATCAGCTGATGTTTTGTAATGACATGGAAGGTACTTTAGTTAGGGACAGTCAAGGAAGGATAAGTAAGGAGAAGAAATTTGAATTGTGTCTGAAAATTGTAAAAAAAATTGAGAAATAATATAGAGAAATGACCTTCTAAAAGGAACAAATTGAAAGATCCTAATATAAGGAAAAAATCTCGATCCTGATATGATCTCATTACAATCAAGGAAGAGAAAGAGAACTACTTTTGCCCACACCTATCTTTTAGATAATAATCTTTTTTAAAAATAAAAACCCAAATCCCAAACTGAAATATTTTTCTCACCTTTCTCTAAATGTGCTGTGTGTTTGTTCCCCCAGGAGTTACTCATGAGCATCTTCTCATATGATACAATGATCTCTGTCTCTACACTGAAAAACTCTCCTTGTTTTTAGAATCCAATGCAACATGGCATAAGTAGGAAAAAAATAAATACAGTGTTCTAGTGGGTGTTTGGACTTAATTCTGTGCCTGAATACTCAGGTTAGTGAACTTGGTTGAAAGCCCAATCCTTCCTCACCCTAAATGAGGTAGTGGTAACAGATGGTGAGAAGTAAAAAGATGTAGATGCTTTCATGGTCCTTTCAGTGCTAAGGTTATGTGCAATGCACTTCAGGGAGTCCACTAAGCAGAACACACAGGTGAAGACATGCCAAGCAAGCATTCAGGAAAGAGGAATGGAGCAGAGTTAATCAGTGGGCCAGAAACAAAATCGTGTTGCCGTGATCTTCCTGAGACTATGAGTGATAGGGATTGCAATTAAGAGTCTTAATATTCATATGCTTTATGTGATGTGTTGCTTCTTGTGTATTTTAGCACATGTAATCTGTTTCTGTCATTTTATCTTGAAATAAATAAAATAAGGAAACGTTGGGCTGTAAATTATCCCAGATGTGCTTGGGAGGGGTATTAATTAACCAGATCTCCCCAAACTGTCACCCATGGATCCATAATAAGGACAATTAAGCATCACAAGAAGTGGAATGCTTTCTTTTTCTCTTAAGTCACTGCAAATGCCATTTTCTTATATGAACACCCATTCACTCATTCATTTGATACAGGCCATGTGCCAAGTCTGTAATATTTTCTAGAGATACAATAGTGAACACAACAGACAGCGGACTACTGTCTATTTTTAGATGACAAAAATCGTAACTTTAAGAATACAATATCATGCCTCATTTTAATGCTCTATATTACCTGTTCACACATTAATTTGGCAAGAAACCAATAATACTGTGAGAATGTCTGAATAATAAAAAAGAAGCACCAAAATGAATGTATACCTTGATTTAAATGCTATGTAAACCTAGGGAGAGAGCAGCAGTCTTGGAGGTGGGTATGGGAAAAGCTGGACTATTCTTTGGCAAATACAATGAGATTTTGGGTCAGGGACAGCTCTACTGAACTTGATTGCTTAGTACGGCCACAGCAGGAGAGAAATATAATCACACATCAGAACCCTAGATTCTTGGGTGCTTATTGCTACTCTTGATAGATGTACATTTTAACTCTTAGAGGAAATTTACTTATGAAGAATATTTTAAAAATCAAAGATAGAGGCATTTGGGCAATTTGTTTAATATACAGAAATATACCTTCCAACAAAGCTATGGGTGCTTTGCACTTTATTTCTATGTTTCTAATTTTATAGTAAGTGTACTTCCATTTCCATTTTATGTAGAGAAATACGCCATGTTTGGACTGAAAAACTAGGTCTCTTTATGACTAACCAGTTTATGATATTACTTTTGTTTTACATGGCATGTATATTTACTACTACTTTCTACTAACTACATCAACTTGAAAATGTTGAGTATGGTTTGCTACAAAGAATAATTTTCCAGTCTCTAAATATAGATTTTTCTTCCTGAAAAGCAATTCACCTGATGGAGAGCAGGTTGAACACTGCTATTGAAGGCAAGAGGTGGAGGGGAGCAAGAGTTAGCTGTGAGAAGGCTTGATGGCACTTGCTGCAAGCCAGACCCTTGGTGAGGGGAGGGTTCTCCTGGGCATCATGGAGTCTGGGGATGACGCAGGGGAGGCTGCATCTCTTATATGAGCATATTCCCCTTTTCAGGATCTCAGTGGCATCTATGATTATTTGGGGCTCCTGAAATGCTTCCTGGAACTGTCTCTATTGCAATTAGATTGTTTCTCATTACAAGCAAAGGCAAAATATGAGCTCTTCTTTTATGGCCTTGTAAATCATGTCATCCTGCGGCAAGCAGTTATGGTTTTGCGGTAGACTTTTTCTTTTAAGTTGATAGTTTTCCTAAGTGGAATCAGGTAGTTCGGATACTGGTCTCACTTGCTGCCTCATCTGCTGGGAGTACATCCTTCCCCTGCACCTCTCCATGTAACCCAATGAAAACACAATTTCTCATTTGGCAACTGGAGCAGCTTGAATTTATTTCAGAATTTACTATAAAATTATCGAATTATTACAATAATAATAATAGTTATTATTAGTATTAATTTCTACATAGTTATCTGTTTTGAAAAGGCATCTGAAGGAAAAGTTCAGATATCACTCATAAACTCATTATAGATAAGACAGTAATTATGATATATAGGATTTTATGATCTACAAAGCTTTTCACTTGTATTATTTTGCTTCAGCTTTTATACATGTCAATTCTGAGAAAAAAATATATTGTTTTACTCATTTTGCAGATAAGAAGCTAACACTCAGGAATGTTAGGTGTTCATAGTAGTATAAATAAAAATTAAAGTAGACTCAAATTTGACTCTGAAATCTGGCCATTTGTGTATGGTCAGACCCCATCAGATCCCTCATTACAGTAAAACAAACAATATTCTTCTGCCTTTACAGAGTAAAAGGGGGATATCTATGCTTACAACCCTTAAACACCCTAGGTTGGAGCATGTCATGAGGAGGGTAAGAGTTTATTGTTTACTCAGCTCATACAGGAAGTATAGGCCTAGACAGCACATCATCATCATATCAGTGCCAGGTAGGTGCTAACACTTGAACCAAGAATTCTGTAAAAAAAAGCAGTTTGCTTCTGACAATATAAAGGGTACTTAGTTCATTCCACGGGGAGTTAGGGTCAGCTAGAAGCCTAAACTTCACTTATATGCAGCCTACTTTTGTAGTTAATCTTCACTTGTACCCTACATTCCTATAACAATTTTTTTAAAACAAAGAAGCAGTTTGAATGCAGATTTGACAAGTCCTTTACAATTCATTTTTTAAAAACTAAATATTTATGGACCACCCACTATGTCTCAGGAACTGTGTTAGGGGCTGTAGACTTCTAGACGAGAGGATATGGTCTTTGACCTGGAGGAAACTACAGTTAAGAAAATGAAACCAAGATGTTAACTTTAAAAGTGTTTCCTAGTTTGGTATGACTCCAGTAAGGACAGAGATATTCAGAGACAGGGAGATAGCAAGAGTGACGGATTAATGAGTATAATAGTAGTTGTACTTTCATGCCATTGTATCTATAGATTTGCTGCTACAAGTATTGTTGCTGTGGCTAGATGCTGCTGAATTTGCAAAGCCTGTGTTGTCTCTTCTCTTAAAGTGGTAAATGAAAGGTTTTTTTAAAAATATTAAGAAATAAAACTTGAAAATTCTATATGACATACATTCTAGACTCCCCAAAAACCTGTCCTCTCCTGTCTTTAATTTCAGGGTTATGTTTTTTATGATAAAATAAGGCTACCTGTAAAATAAATTCAGCATTGACTGAGTTTAAACAGGGAAGTTCGCAGCAACCTCCTGATTCATGTTAAAGAAATGCCAAAGTTCAGGCGGTAGAAATAAACTGAAAAGGGAAATGCAACGTTAGGTTTTATAACAAGAGAATGGTGAGACTTGCCACATTTTATTTTAAAGGACAAATATGGTAGGTCATTTCATCTAGAACCTTCTTCTCAACTATCGTGCTCCAGAGGATAAGGACAAAGATGCAGTGGCCAGCTAAAGTAGACTGCTTCATCATCTTTATTGTCAGGTCTCTATTTGTTCTTGTTCCCACATCTCCCAGATTCTTACTGGATTTTGGGCCATGAAAAAACTTCAGTGCCTGGACATTGAGCAGGAGAGTAAGCATTCCCTTGAAACAATAGACAGAGGAATTGCATGCCAAGATTTGAAATGGAACACTATGTTTACCTGGAGCTTAGATACCTGTTTATGGATGTCTTCTACTTGGGAAGATTTTTTTTTTTAAGTCAGACCTATTTATTCTAAGACTCAGTGAGTTGCAGCATTTTTCCCTAAGAATGAGGGAGTCAAAGTAAATTGGTGAAAAGCACATATTGAAAGTGGCATAATTTCTATCCCTTTGTTCTTCAACCTCATAATATAGCAAGAATGTGGGAGTCAGAGGCAAAGAGGCTCAGGGTATCAAGGCCATTTTTTAAGGCACTAAGATATACAATGAGGCTCTGTTATTGTTAGTTTGGGGTTCATATGATACAGTGTTTTTTATTATATTTAATTTTCATAGTTAGAATCCCTACATCTGTCTATCTATCTATCTATCTATCTTTCTATCTATCTATCTATCTTAAACTTCTGGCTGAACATGAAACCAGACAAGCTTTATCAATATAATCTGACCTTTCTCTCTGAAATGTTAAGTGTATTGAAACCTACAGCACTGAACAAGAGGAGCCTAAGAAATACAGAGACAAAATAAGACCTCAGAGAGAAGCTTCATTATAAAGGGGAAATAACCTGGACTTGTGCTTAAATTAACACTCTATACCAGTCAAGAATTGCAGTAGAGGTAGTTTGGGGTCTGTATTATAACTATCCCCTGATATCATACTCGGTATTTTTTAGGAAAAAAGCTCTGTGTGCATGCATGAGGGCACATGTGTGCATGTGTACTCATATATGTGTGGAACAATCTAGATTAAAAAAAGCTGTGAAATTGGGCTCAGGTGGTTTTTTTATATAGGATGTTACTGACTGAGTTTGACACTTGGGTCCCTCACAGAGTCTTGGAAAAATTAGCAGAGACTCACATGAATACCTTGGAGGCAGCAAGATGGCACTGGGACTGCAATGATGCTGTACTATGTATGGAGAATTGCTTCATGTTGTAATGGTATAATCAGTAACCCAGGAATCCAGTTTGACCATGGTGGCCTTGGAAGTAACCAAGGTCAGCAGACCAGGAGGTCACTATTGTAGCAAATGATTTTGAGGAGCATCCTTGAAATGTCAATCTAAATCTTTGTAAAAAGCCCTGGAGATCCATGGGAGGATTTGCAGGGAGAGACTGCAGAGGAAAAAGAGTGTACCACCCATTGACCTGGGAAGTATTGTCAGTCGTTAGACCATCTTGTGAATTGATGCTGTTACAGATTGGGATCTGGGACTACAGCAGTTACTCTATTTATAGAATCAGTATTTGTGTCCCACCCCAAAATTCATATGTTGGAACTTCAACAACCAATACTATGGTATTTGGAGGTGAAGCCTTTGGGAGATAATTAGCACTAAATGAAGTTATGAGGATAGGGCCCTCATAAAGGAGAAACAAAGAAGAAACCATTTGAGCACACATTGGGATAATAGTAGCTGCCTACTAACCAAGAGAAGAGACCTACTCTTCTGGTACCTTTATCTTGGACGTCTTAGCCTCTAAAACTGTAACATAATAGTGACAATAATAATAATAATAATAATTTCTGTTGATTAATCCACCCTGTGTATAGTGTTTTTTTATAGCAACCTGAGCAGACTAAAACAATCTAGAAAAAAAAACACACACATGCACACACCCACACACACACTTCAAATTTTTACCTTATTTAGTCAAATGAAATTAATAAAACTAACTGCAAGCACTCTAAAATTAGCTCCGAGTTTCTCTCCTTTTCTGCTTCGCTAGCCAGTGGTTGACTACAAATAGCTCTTTTCATAAATTATCATAACCTATTATAAGATTCAACCAAGTTTGAATGTTTTGAAATGTTAACGAGAAAAATTTGGCGTATGTACATTTGAAATCTTGATAAATTGCTGCCACTGATTTAATTTTTAATGCCTTTTCTGTAAATGAGTTTGGAAAATGATATTGTTATTGATCATATTTTTGTTATCATTGTCTACATTAGTAACCACTGATGAATGCCAAAACAAAACTAAAGTGTATTTTTATAGGTTTGCAAAGACTTTGGGATATCTGAATGTTCACTACTTTGACAATCACATCACAAGCAGCATCAGTAAACAAAACACAGTATTAATGCAGACTGTTGCTTGCACCCTACTTTTACATTCTGATCTGCTTTTCCAAGTCTATAAAGTTTCATGTAATTAGCCCTCTACCATAATTTATCAGTCTTGGCAAAGATTAATAACAACTAGAGATTGTGCTTGCCCTGGGAATTATTATTTACTTCCTATATCGCTAGTGTTTGAATAATACTTAATTCCAAACAAAAAATAATTTAAACATCGCTGTTGTCTTTGGAGTTTATTGTGATATTCACATTCAAAGGCATAAGCTGGGCTCTGGGAATCATTTGAGTAGAACAGTAGGAAAGCTAAATTGGTACCTGAATATATGAGGTAGAATTTCATCATTGCAGAGAGGAGATATTGTACAGAAAGAGACTCAAGCATCTGATGGCTTGATGGGTATAAAATATCCATTCATATCCCTCATTTAAGAGAGAATAGTTGACAGAAGGGCCTGGCTGATGTAATCAGAAATCCACTGGTGTGTTTTCTTAAGGTCATATTTTTTACCAGGTGCTCATAGCCAATGACTGAGTGCAACAGATATACTAAACCAGGCCATTTCCTGGGAAATATGAGACCCCTATAATGAGGAACTCTGGCTTCTACCCATTGAATTTGCTGAAATAGTCTTAGAACTACAATATACAACTTTTTCTATTCATCCTTCATTGCTTGTACTCTCATTCATAGGAATTAGATCTGCACCTTGGTGTGGCAATTCTCTCAATCCCTTCTAACTCCTTCCTGATATTCCCTCACAGAAATTTTCTCCAAGAAATCTTGTATGCAAATTTTCTCCAAGAAATCTTGAAGATAAATATTATTAATTAATTAATTCATTTCAATAGATTTAGGAAGTTCATATAGTTTTGGTTTGGGCTTTAAATGTAACCACCACCACCGCCTGTGTACATAGTACCGAATAGGTGATTTTTTGTTTCTCCATCCCTTCCTCCCTCCCCTTGGTCTCTAATGTCCACTATACTATTGTTTATTGCTTTGTGGATTTAGCTTCCACTTATGAGTGAGAACATGCAGTGTTTGATGTTCTGTTCCTGAGCTAGATCACTTAGAATAATGTTCTCAAGTTCCACGCAAGTTGCTGCCAAATACATTTCATTTTTTTTGATAGCAGAATAGTATGTCATAGGGTATATATACTACCTTAAACTGTGATGAATAAAGCATGGCATTATTCATTAAATAACAAGAGCTACAAGTTCTCACATACATTCCTACCTTATGTGAAGTAAACTCCCAAAGATATTAACAGATAATTCAAAAAGTAATTATAACTAGAAAATTTTTTGAAGTTTATATGGAAAAATAACACACCTAGGTTTTTTATCTTAAATTACCTTATAATTATGACATAATAATAGTACAGATGGAATAATAATGGCAATGATAATAATGATGAAAATAAACAGAATAATGAAGAGTTGAATGAATTATATAGCACATTACTGTCAAAGATTTTGTTGTATTTATGACTTCGATAAACTCATTAGAAAACAATTTGGTAATGTCTAAAAAATCAATATATGTGTACCCTAACTCCATTTCTAAAAACCAGTCTTTTATCAGTAATAATAACAAGAAAAAAAATACCACCTCTATAAAAACATTCATTGAGGCGTCATTTATATTTGCAAAATGCTGGGAGAAATTATAAGTAAACATAAAATGGTTAATTATATGGTATATTTACCCCACGCAATTTTATTTGTAATTTAAAATGGTAATTAAGAAACAATGTAGAAAAAAAGTTATAATAGTAAGTTAAAAAAAATTAGTGTGCGAAAACACAAGTACACCTTTGTTAATGAGGACATGAACTCAGTGACCTTGGTATAGCCATTTTTTGTTTGTTTGTTTATCATTCTTGTGGTGGATGAGACAAATAGGTTGTGACCATTGCTCTTTAAACTGCAAGCCAACTACAGTTGCTATGCTTTTTCCTGCTATATATTTGTACATCTTGACTGAAGATACATGAATCACACTGACAACTTTTGGATAAGCTAACTCCTCTAAGAAAATATTTAATTTCCTCTTTCTCTGAAAACTTCATTAATGACATGCCCCTCAAATTGTCACCTGAACTCATTTTCCCTTAATGAAACACTATCATACACCAAGATTCAAGTAGGCAAGGTAATTGGTCCCCAAAATGTTCAATTTATAAGAACTTTTCACCATGTTACAGCTGGTTACTAGATTCTAATGCAACTACCACCCACACAATCTCAGCAGGCAGAATAAAATTCCCATCCATCAGAGTTCAGGATGAAGTGGTTTATTCTTTATTTGACAAAACGTTTATGAAAACCCCACTCCAACAGAATTGTCATGTGAGAAAAATTGATGAGGGCAGAATATCTAAGGAACAGAAAGAGAAGAGGCATGTCCAAGATGGGCAGTATAATGCTTCAAGGACATGTCAGAAATCAGCTTGAAGTACTGAAACATGTCTATAAGGAGTGACAGAATCATCCCATGCTGCCATAAAGAATTGGGCAGCTCAATTTGAAACAAAGAAACCAAGACTGGTGTTGAAATTCAGAGTCTGGTTTTCCAAGGGGAAATTACTGGATATCAAACCAAAAGGCACATTCATCGGGGCAAAAACAAATAAACAAAAAACAACCTCATTAATTTGCCAGACTTTCTGTGTAATTAATTTCTTTATCATTGGCAAAGACTATCAATTAGAAATCAGGGAGTGACGTTTTCATGCAGTTCAGATTTTCATATTGCCTTTGCAATATTCATTCTGCTCGTATACTTACAAAAAGAAGAAATCCTGCTATTGCTCAAGTCCGTGAAAAACAAAAACAAAGAAAAAAAAAAGGAAGAAACAACTAGGGTAACAGAAAACAAATAGCCCAGCAAAGAATTGCTGACTATGAGATTTTAAAAAAAGAAGAATAAATGGCTGCACATCAAAGACAAGACATATGAAGCAGTCACACCTTAATAAGTACAGCAAGTATTTAAATTTAATGGCAGCAAACTTAGGAAGTCCTATCCTCTGAATGAAAAGAAATTTTCCTGGTGATTTTGGCAAAAGCTAGAGGTTTGCTTAATACCTCACTTCTTTCCTAAAACAGAGAACTCAGACAACTTCACCTGTCGTTCTCTGAAATCAGTTTTTTTTCTTTTCTGAAGGTATATTAATTGCATATGAAAGCAGTGGAAATTTAGCCTTAACATGTTTGTATCTATGTAAATATGCCATAATCTCTCTTATGGATATACATTACAGTTTAAAATATTCAATAGCAATAGATTTTGAAGTAGTGCAATCAGTATTTCAGTCTCAAAGTCTGCATAATATGGGTAGCACTAGGTTAACTTTATAAATATTATCTGAAAGCCAATAAAAAAATATTTTTTTTCAATTCACTGTTCTTCCTTGAGGGAAGAAAGCAACTAAACAAACATCATTACCCAGATAAACAATTTCTATCTCATACCATTTCTTATAGTTGAACAAAAATATATCTTTTAACAAAATAGAGACCTGTGTATAAATACAGGCTTTTTTATTATGAGTAAACTGCCACTAACTTCTTCAGCACTTACTTTTATTCATCCTAACACATATTTTGCTTATCTATTTTTTTCTTCATCCTTAACTAAAACGTAAGCTCAGTAAGAGCAGAACTTTTAGACAGTTTTTATCCTGCTACATTAGTGTCTTGCATGTAATATCTACTTATTTGTCAAGTGGCTAAGGGACTAAGGGACTCACTCTCCTGAGAATTTCCAGCTTGTTCTGCGAACTGCAGTATAAACATTACATATGGAGAAGTGGAGAGAGGCACCAAAACAATATTGGCTATTCTGCCCCTATCAGATTCAAACAGGATCAAAGAGAATCCCTGAATTGAAAGAAGGGATTAATGTAAAATTTAAAATGCATATTAACACTTTATGTATGTATGTAGATTTTTCTCTTTTTTTTTGAGTTGGAGTCTCACTCTGTCACCCAGACTGGAGTGCAGTGGCCGCTCCCGGCCACCACAGCCTCTACCTGCTGGGCTCCGGCGATCCTTCCGCCACAGCCTTCCAAGTAGCTGGAGTTACAGGTGCACGCTACCACACCCGGCTAATTTTTTGATTTATTGTAGAGATGAGGGCTCGCCAAGTTGCCCCGGCGGGTCTCGAATCCTCGGGCTCAGGCAATCCACTCACCTCAGTCTCCCAAAGTGCAGGATTACAGGCTGAGCCACCGAGCCCTGCTTAATTTTTCAATTTACATTGTAAAATTCAGGAAAATACATTATGACCTATGAGTATTTTAAAAGTTAAAATAACAACTAACAATTCCTCAAGTTCAGCAAATATTTTATTAATTTATCAATAAGTTTTTTTCAAATCTACTCTTTGGTTGAAAATTAGGCTTTGGCTTCCAAATTATAATCTATTAAATAAATTGCATCAAACTTTGCACAATAGTGCTCAGTACATTTACATTGGGTCAAGTCAGCCAATAAGCTGAGCATCTTCTTCAGCTCATTCACTTATAATTTTACTCACCAAATATTTATAGAGTGCCTTTATCCAGTATAACTCTAGGAAATTAAATACAACATTGAACAAAAAAGAAAAAAAAATTCATAAATTCTCTTCCCTCAAAAAGTTTATTTCTAAGAAGACGGAATTTATAAATAAATACAAATGCAAATATAAATCTAAGTGTGTATAACAGAATAGTAGAGCATTAATTCCTTTTAACAAATCATTCATGGTTAATTGTATAACCTTAAATAGTAAAGTAGGGATATTCTAGGTTGAATGATTGAGAAAGATCTTTCTGAAGGGGAGACATTTGAAAAACACCTGAATAAAAAGAGGGAAGGAATCGTGAGTGTTCCTACGAAAGAGCATTATAATCAGAGAAAATAGCAAACACAAAGACTCTATATGGCAAATGTTGGATATGTCTGAAAGACTGAAAGATTAGCATGAGCAAGACAGAATGGATAAAATGAAGTTATAGAGATTGTCAGAGGCCAGATAAAATTGGCACTTAAAGGCTGCTGCAAAAACATTAGATTTTTTTCCCTAAAAATAATGAGAAATTATTTAAGAGATTTCTATTTTTAGTATAGCATTCTGTCTCCTTTCTGTGGATTATACTCCAGGTATGTGAGATTCAGGGAGACCAATTAGAAGGCCATTGTTGTATTCAGGAGAGAGAAGATGATGGAATGCACTATGGATGGTGCAAAGGAGTTGATGAGAAGTGGTCAATTTAGGAATATATTGTGAAGTTAGAAATGACAGAACATGCTGATAATTTGGTGATAAAGATCTGAGATGTGAGAAAGAGATCCATGAGGATGCTGAAGAATTTAACTTGAGCAACTGGGGTTCTGATGGGACTCTTTACTGAGATGTGGAGCCCTGGGGGAAGGAATGGATGTGGAAGCAAACCATGGGTTCTCTTATAGAAATTAAGTTTCTGATGACTAATAGAAATGTTTTGAGCAAGTGGTTGAATAAACAAATGTAGAGGTCAAGGAAAGTCACCCTGAAGATATAAAGTTGAGAATCATCAGTGTGTAAATAGTTCTTAAAGGCCTAATACTCAATAAGATCCCATAGTGTGCACAATAAAGATAAGAGGATGTCTAAGAATGAAATCTTGGGTTACTCCAACATTTAGAGTTTGGTAGCATAGAAAAAGCTCTTGATTAAAAAGCTGCAAAGAAAAACCCAGTCAGAATTGAGGAAAATGGAAGTACACAGTGTACTAGAATCAAGTGAAGACATTGTTTCAAATAGAAGAGTGATAAATGTTGTTGAGAATAGAAACTGTATGATGGGGTCTGAAATGTGCATTCCTCAGGAAAGTTCTGATGATTATTATGTGATATATGAAGAAATCTATGCCCTATATACATTAAATGCCATATATCTGAAACCATTTGCTGAAACTCAACTATGCCAGACTTTCTAATATTACTTTATTTCATCTGTTTAACACACTGAGGCTTCAATTCTGCAAATATTATTGACTTTGGATTGAAATAATGGAAGTTGTCAGGCTTTATGGAATTTGTACAACTTTAAAATTACTTGTATAGTTAAATAAAATGATAATGAGGTAAATTAAAGG
The DNA here is from genome assembly GCA_963574415.1 of Tarsius wallacei. NCBI lineage: Eukaryota > Metazoa > Chordata > Mammalia > Primates > Tarsiidae > Tarsius > Tarsius wallacei. The sequence continues at coordinate 49,186 of CAUYQG010144046.1, read as the reverse complement.
AAATTTTAACTTTGCCTTGATAATATGAATTTATTGTCCTAAACTGAGAATTTGGTAGTCAATGTTACTGCATACAGATAAGGATAACTGTTCAGATGAAAAAATTATCCAAGCTGACTAGACTTGTCACTTTTTTCCACTCATCATTTAATTTTTTCTTTGTTTTAGTTAACATATAATAATCTCCTAAACAGCCATTTAAGGAATAAAGGATTTAAAGAAGAAAAAATTACATCTCAGTTATTTCCTCATATGCTATTTCTACAATACATTTTTTTACTGTCTTAAAGACTTGGAAATATGGGAGAAGTCTATTCACCTACAAACTATGAATAATATATAACAGAAGCCAAAAGTGTTTGTCAAAAATGTCTTGATAACGAATGCAGCAGTTCCATGAAAAGACATCAGTTTTGCTCCCTCCTCTAAACATGTCATGCTATACCCAGGCCAAATAATGGAAATCCTATGTCCTTTAATTATCTTTCTGATAACATGGAATGTAAAGGAAATATTTACCTTAGGAGTTATTCTGAGGAGTCTTTAAAAAGCATAGCATTCTCATGAGTGTACCGGTTGGCTGAGTGGCTTTTATTGTTCATTGCTGAGTAACTTCACAAAATTCTGCTAGGCTTCCTCTCTAGGATTCAAACATTTTTTAAAAAATGACATTTGGGAGTTGACTCAATTCTATGAGGTGCCATAGGAGAAAATAGCCTCAAGAGTATGTGACACACATTTTATGTTGGTGCAAAAATTTCCATGATGGGCCAAAATGACACAGAGGATGAATAAAGCTGAGACCTGGCAGGAGGTTCACACATTGTGGAAGAGCAGTCACTAAATATTGAGATCAGAGATTGCCCTTTGCTCCTCTGTGTCAGTATAATTATTACTGTCATCTTCCTTCTGTTTCAAGGGAAGCTTACTTACCTACTCAGAGGGAATCCAGGAATATAGTTAGTGAAGAAGATATAGCTGAACAGTATCTGGCTCATGTTAGATAGTCAATAAATGGTGGCACTTTGATTAATTAAGAAATGAGAGTTTTCTTATAACTCTCCCAACCCAGCAATGTATATGTGCATGTGGGTATGTGTAGTCATGTGTGCATGTATTGTGCGAAAGGTACTTTTCAATTACTTAGCAGAGTTCTACCAAATGGTCTAACAGAAAAATAGGTAATCTAAGCTGAAAGGCTAGAGAGGCAGATGATTGGCATCGAGAACAGTTCTCTACTGAAAGCTCAGACTTTACTGGTTTAGAGTATACTGCAGAGTTCTAGTCCATTGGTATGCAGGTAATGACAGCTCATCCAATTAACACACAGAATACTGGAGGTTTTAGATTCACTTAAAGCTTGTCGGAGGGTAAGGGAAGGGTAAAGATAGATGTGATTTAAGAAAAAGAGAGCATCTAGTGGTCATTTCTAGCAACACCTGTTCTGAGATCTTGCACAAATATCATAGTAAAATCTAGTAGATGAGGATTCTTAATGTTGTCATGGGTAGAGGAGTCAAAAAATAATATGAAATGAGGAGTGAATTAGGTGGAATCTCAAGTCATTTTTCCCACACTTGCTTTTTTTGTTTTTGTTTTTCCCATACATGCTTGATTAAAGAGATTTCCTAGTGATACAAGTTCTCCTAGGAAAAACAGCTTATTGAAGTTTTTCACTGAAGTATTTTTTGTTTACATTAAAATTATTATAAATGTGCAGAACGCCACCATGTTCGTCATATTATTAGAGAATACATTCCAGAAATTATAGAGCTTTGTTAGAGCATTAAAAAGTATTATGTCATATTTTTAAAGCAAACAAATAAAAAGAAACAAATATTCCATAATTCAAAAAATAATACATGAATAGAAGTTTTAAAGTTATATTTATTTTCAGTTTAAGGAAACAGTTTTTTATAACACTAAAATTTTAAGAAATATTCTAGAAATTCCAGCCTTTAAATATATAGTATAAATATATACAGTAATAAATAAAATGTTAAATGCATTTTAATTCAGCAGTGTAAAATACAGAATATTTCCACACCATTTTGCATTTGATTTTGTTCTTAAATTTTGGTATGCTTTTTATTAGAAATACATGACTAACACTCCTAAACCATTAAGCTTTTTATTGGAAAAAATATTATTGCATTGAACTACAGTCCAAGTAATTTATTGAATAACTTAAAAAAGCTACTTTGCATGTACAATAGTGCAATTTGCTTAGCCACAGTATAATAAAAAACACTTTATACAGAAAATACAAAATAAAATTATTGGTTTATGTATCATATTGCCAGAGTATCATCCAGTTTAATTACAAAGTAAATACTTTAGGTAGAATTAAGGTGAGAATTTGCTTTCAATAGTTACACAATCAATTTATATTTGTAATTATTTTATCTCACATGTCAGAGGAACTAACAATTTTGCATGATGAATAAGAAACTTCTTCTTGATGTTGTTTCAATATGTGAATATGTTTTGCAAAACACTAAAGATTAAAGTCTATAATTAATGACTAGAGTATATTTATTAAGAACACACATTCAAATTCACATGTCCACTCATACATATTTTAATTTTTCAAATTTGCCTGATTTCTTTTTACATTTCTGAAACGCTACTCTTGCTCTTGCTATTTAAAAAAAGTGGTGGGTTGCAAAAAAAGGATGAGACATTGAAAAAGGAATTAATACAGTGGATTGGGAGTTCTACCTCTTATACAGAGCTTTACAGATTGAAAAAGACCCTTTGGCTTATTTTTCGAATATTGGCTTATTCTAAACCTAACCCATTCAGTCACTGCTTGCATTTTAATATAGCTTAATCCAAAGATACAACAATCACCTTCAGTGTCTACCTAATTGAAAAAGTGGATAATATTTTTGCTGGAATAAAATGATAACCTTTGAAAATCCTCTAGACCCTAGCAGAAAAACTCATAATTTAGAAGGAAACTCTCTCTTATTGAATGGTTTCAGTGTGAGACACAAAGGGCAACCATCTGTTATCCTGACTACTGTGTGAAATTGGTCACCCACTTGCTTTTTAATAATGTTTCTATTTTCCAATGATAACGCATTTCTCTTCAGAAGTTCATCTAATTTGAAGACTCAAAATGAAACCTCTTTATAAGCTTTGCTGGAACAGATATAAACACCGGGTGGATCTTGCCCCAAATTATGTCAGCTACATACATTGATGTGTGAGATCTGGGTTCTTTAAATTGTGTTTTTAGAAAACTAGATCTGATATTTATACATTTTTATTCTGAATGTTTAACCACCTTCTGAAAACTCATGGGGATTTTTTTTCTGAAAAACTGAGAAATGTGCTACTGGTTTGAGATGATTGGTAATGTTATTTCACCACTAAGACGTTAAATCTCTGCTCATTCTGTGGAGGGCATCTAGATGATTCATTCATATACATCTGGAACACTGGAATATTAAATATTATCCTAATGGGTAGAGTCATCTTTATGTCTCCAATCACTACTTCAAATGCTTGAAATGTATGATGTTTCAGGATCCACTTGAAAGTAATGTAAAACTCATAAAGCTGTGTTGCTGCCATCATTTGGAACTGTGTAAGTGATAACTTCATCCACTAGGGAGGTAATTTGATCCAGTAATGTGATACTAATTTTACTGATAAACATTCCGTTTAACGGGAAAGTTTTATAGAATTAGTTTCTTTGAAAATATTTATGGCTGGACACTGTGGCTCAGCCTGTAATCCCAGCACTTCGGGAGGCCGAGGCAAATGGATTGTTTGAGCCTACAGGTTCAAGACCAGCCTGGGAATCTTGGCGAGTCCTCGTCTCTACTATAAATCAAAAATTAGCCAAAAGCGGTAGTGCACGCCTGTTGGTCCCGCTACTTGGAAGGTAAAGGCAGAAGGATCGTGGGAGCTCAGCAGGTCAACGCTGGGCTGATGGTGAATGTGTCACTGCACTCCAGACTGGGTGAAAAGAATGAGACTCCAACACACAAAAAAAGAAAATATTTATATTTAGAGATAAGAGATATTCTATTAAATCTTGGCAGAAACTGAAGAAAAGGAGTCATTGTCAAATTCATTTTCTGTAAGTGAAACAAATTTCAGGGGATCATTTTGTGAAATGTCTACCTAGGAAAAAGCCTTGGGAATTGGAGATTTTCTAAAATATTCATGATATTCTAATAACTTCTTATATTGTATTATATTTAAAACATTCATAATGGTGTAATTAAAGAGAATATTGAAATACAGTTTTGATAGCTCCATCATATATTTTTGTCTTCCTGAATTTGGTAGGGAATTATTAAGAAGATGCACCTTCTTAAATATTTATACAAAACGTTTATTTTGTTTGATCATAACTGAATTAAGTGAGGCTATTTGATGGTGGATTGGTTCTTAATCTCTAACAAAGATATATAGATAGATAATTGTGTATTTGTGCATGCACATGTGTGTATACATTTATGTAAAGATTTCACAGCCTTTCTTAAGCATTTATAATTTAAGACATATAAAAACTTGCCACCATAAGTCACAAGTGAAAGAATAATCCCATAAAAAGAATGAACCCACAGATATCGGATAATAGGGATAAAATAGATCTAATGCTAAAAGTCGATTGTCAAATAATTATGTAAAAGGAAGAAAACAATGCTGAAAATATAATCTTTCACAGTGATAAATGTTTTAAAAAATAAAATTGAGTTTAATATATATCTAGAATTCTTTTTCTTTTTTGTTGTTTTTTGTTTTCTTTTGTTTCCTGAATTTTTTTTTTTTTTTGTAGGTGAAATGGAAATTAAATACAGTGCTTGAGCTGCAGTAACTGATTTGGGGTAAGTTTTGTAATTGCATCTTTCCTTGTGTGACAAGAGAACTTTTACAATTTGTCACCCTAACGTACAAATTATCTTTCATTTAAGTGGCAAAGTCTGCTCCTCCATAGTCCAAATTAGTATGTCCAATGAACACTTTTATCACTGTTAATACAAGATGGAATAGTTATTTCCATGTCATCAATTCATAACAATCTGTCTTTGTTAGTCAAAATTAAGTGCTCAGTAGAGGTTCTCTGGTGTAACCTTCTGGGAGATTAAATTGCCACCAAGACAACTGTAAAAATCAATCAGGTGTTCTGTCTTTTTCCTAAAAGAATTTCTAGTGAGTTTCCATGATTATTCTTTCTTCTATGTCATCTTTGCAGTCTGCTTTAGAAAATAATTATCCATATTACTTTTAAAAAATCTACAGGTAATTTTGTTATCTATTTTATAATAAATATTTTGTTTATTTCACTTCTTTTTGGATTTACCCAATGTTCATAATGGTCTTTTACAATCACTTCTATGAAATGGCATGCAGGTATAGAGTTTCTTGCTGTTTGATGTTTTTTCTTCACTTTCTATTTCTTTTAAATAAGCTAGATTTGTCACTGTGATATCCCACTCAAAATTCTCATTCCACAAGTTTCTGGTGATATCTTAAGAATTTCTTTATGTTAAAATTTAAAATGTGTATCCTTTTAGTCTTTTTTTCCTTTCCCTCTCTTCTTCCTATCTCTCATGCATCAAAATTATCTTTTCCTACTATTTACCAAGTATTAAGTATTTAACAATTCAATTTCATTTACCTCATGTTTAATGAAGAATGATAATATTAATGTCAAAATGTGGTTGTGAAAATTAAATGACACAATGTGGGCCAAGTGCTTAGCCTTATTCTACCTAAATCACAACATGCCTTCAGTAAATAAAGCTATCTTTCTTGTGATGCCAAGGCTGAAAAAGACATAGTTCTCGTCTTCTAGCGGTAGAGGAATTTTCATCTTTATGTACACAGTAGTGGAAGAAAGATCTCCTCCATTTCATTTTAGTTCTATTTTTTTCTGAAACCCATGCTTATGGAGAATGTGTTGTCACATGGTTATTTTTAGTTTTTTTTTTTCATTTTAAGAATGTAAAATAATAAACCCAATGTGAGGGTCATACACAAATATAGATGCATAAAATGCAGATTATGTGGGCCAGAAAATATATTGAATGAATGTTTGAATTCATCTGTAAAATCACATGGATGATAATTTTATTCATAATTATTCATTGTTTTGTAAATACTAGAACAATTAAATAAAACACACTAGATATTTCATAAGATTTTTCTCAATCAATATGTAAAAATTATGACATTTCCAAACCTTTTACCTCTACACATATACATGTTTTGGCTGAACACAAAAAAACTTCATAGTAGAAGAATAATAAACATTTAACATTTTAGTACTTGCACTATTTGAAAGACTAACCAATGTACTTGAAATGTTACTTTGAGTATATTTTATTTATTGGTTTGTATTATCAAATACTAATGATAGTTTGGTTTTTTATACAAAAATTAAGTATTTTTAATTTGAGATGTTACTGATTCTTTCAATAAAAAATTATCTTGACATAGATTTGTGTGAAATAACCAATTTCTCATAGAAACTAAAAAATGCAATCTATAGAGATAGTTTTTCATTAAAGTGTAGTTTTCAGCCCAAATTGATCAGAAAATATTATGCAATCTGTTATTTCCTATGAAAATAATGTAACAGACTACACTGATAGAAAACTTAGTCAATAGTTAATCAGAATTTGTTTTAATAACTGGTTCATTTCACTTATTTTTTATTATTACCTGACAAATAAAAATACTAAATGCACATTCATTCATTCACTCACAAATACTTATAACCCAAGGTATGACACTCCATTTGATTTTTCTTTGTAATATTAATGCTCTGCTTAAATTTTTTTTGTTACTTTTTAACATCATATGAGTATCCATTCAAAACTAATCTTTAATACTTTTTCTTCTCCCTTCCTTAAAATTATTTAAAATTTCCCCTATTATTTTTCAAGCTAAAATAAATTCTTAAAATGCTCTTGTTTCATTATTGGCAATTCAGTTTATATTTATATATTAGTCACATTTTGAATGGGCAGTAATATTTAAAATCTTACGATAATGAAATAGACCATTTTACATATATCATTTTGTAGGTAGTGACAATTTTTTAAACTTATCCATAAGAAGAGCTTTGATGCCTATTAGTTCAAATGCGCTGACACATTTAAGGCCTCTTTTGCTCCATTTAACTGTTGCATCTGGTTGGAGCAAGAACGATGGCAAAAATCTTGACCTTGGAATACTGGCTGGATTAAAGGATTCAAGTGGATGATGGAAGTTGTGGCTGGATTTAAGTGAGGGCCAAACAATGTGGGGATTAATGTTGCAGGGGGCAGGGGCTGAAGTGTTATGTGAGATGGGTGAAAGGGGGCAGCAGCTACTAAATGCAGGGGATGACCTGCTAAGAAAGCCGAGTGGGCTGGGAAGATGGTTGGAGTCAGGGCTGAGAATGAGATAGGAGTGAAATGTGGCTGTGAAAGAGGATGTAGGTGAGTGATAGGGAGGTGACTGCTATGAGAACTTATGGAAGCAGAAACAGCAAAATGTTGCAGGAACGTGTGGTGGATGGTGGTGATAGAAGCATGCTGGTGAACTGGAACTGTCTGGACGCTTGAGGCTGGTGAGAAGGCAGTTGGCCCTGCAGCAGGCAAAACTCGAAGATGCTTTGATAGGAGCTGTTTCTGCATATGCTGCTGGGCTTGTAGCTGCAGGAGCTTATATTTATCTATTTCATCGGGAGAAAATGTTATGGGTTGTTGAATTAAAGGGGGAGAGAAAGATTTACGACACACTTCTAATTCGTCTTCCACTTTATCAGTCTTCTGCATAGTTCTGTCATAGTAAGAGTTTACATTTCCCTCTACATAATTCATATGCATGCTTACATCCTGTAAGTCTAGGTTTATTTGGTTCTCTTTGGTCTCTGTTGAATCAGTAATACCAGTATAACTATTAGATGGGAAAGCACCAGGGAAATCATTTGGTAGTGGATCACAACTTTGAATAAAAGAGTGGACTTCACTAATTAAAGGTTTTGACTGTTCTTTTGTTGTTGGGCTCCTTTTTATGCTTAGTGACTGAGACTCTGCTACGACATGAAATATATCCTTAGAAAGGTGGTTATCACAATCAGTGTCTCCTAGAACAGTAAAATTATTTGTCTGTGAAGTTTTGATTTTGTCTTTCTCAGTAGTCCTTGAAATTACACTGCCTTTATCATTTCTTCTTTTACTTGGATACTGTATTTTCTCAGACAAAGGCAACACTGGTCTCTTATAGCCTGGTGGTACAAGCTGAATTGTGCATGGGATTTGTGAATGAGCCTCTAATTTGTTTTTACAACTGTTTGAAGAGACCTCAGAATTACTTGATTGTTCCTGACACTTCTTTGCTTGTACTCGTTCTAAAAGGCTTTTGGCTGTCAGAGGAGTCCTCCCTCCATCTGTTATCTTCGACTCCATGGTTTCTGAAGACCCGCTGGAACAGTTCCTTAGAAGGCAAGTGACATTCCCAGAGTTACACTGCATGGGCGTGACTTTCCCCTGATCACAAATGAGAGGGCTGTCCAAAGACTCTTGATTTCTCTTGCTTTCATTTAAGTAATAAATTCTCTCTCTTGAGTAAGAGCCCCACCATCTTTGCTGAGCTCTCTGGCAAATAGGTAGTTTTTCACTGCTTCCAACACAGGAAACCTGTGAGCTAGAATCACAATGAATTCTTACAGATTTTGGCCCTGAAAATTGTTGATTTTTGCCCGGTTTATGTCGTTCTCTGCAGTGACAATATCTATATTTTGAATGTTTTTTATTTTTAAGTGACTCCCACAATTTGCAGTTTCTCTCTTTCTGTGTTTCTGACTGCATTCGGTTGCCCTTTGTTATCTCATCAGTCAAGTAGAAGCAGTTGTGCTTTCTGCATTTTCGTTTGTGCCCTTCAACTGAGCTGTGTTCTTTTTTACAAAAGTAGAGCCAATTATCTCTGCCATTACTATCATACCTATGACTTGAACAGCTACTTCTCAACCTGGACATGCTGCTAAGGGGTGTATCTAAAGAGCTAGAACGTCCAGTCAGAGATGACTTTGGAGAGCTTCTCCTGTAACTTCGGTTTCCACATCCAGAAATACTGCTTGTCATGCTGATGCGGTTACTATTCAAAATTACACTGAAGTCGTTTTGATGGTCACTGTGACCTCCTACTGTACAACAATTAGAATTCCAGTTGAATTGGTTTTCATCTTCAAACTCTGTGGGAGGATTGCAAGGAATTGGTTTATGTGTTTTAGTCCTAGAAATATAAGGAGGAAAAGATAGGCTCTCATTTGCATCATTTAGAAGTAACTTTCTGCAGCTTTTCCAATGGGTCCTTGAAGATTCCATAAGTTCATTATCATTATTATTACTGGTTCCTAAGCAATTCTTTAGAGACGTATCAAGGTAAGCAGGCACTTCAGGATTTTCCATTTCCAAATCATTTGTACTAAAATTATGCTCATCTTTACTTGGCTCAGAATCATTGTAGCCTAAATCATATTTTCTCTGGAAATTTTCCCAATCTGGTTTAGCTATCATCATCTTTGGTTTTAGAGACTGATTATCCTCTTGGATCAATTTTTGTTGGTCTTTGATTAAACCTGAGACTTGGCTCTCTGTTTTAGTCTTCCTTTTCAGGGGTTCCTTACCCAATTCTGGTTTTAAGTCCTGTGAATTATGGGAATTCTTTACATTCCGAGAAAGCTTAAAATCAAAATATAGCGGGTTGCAGCCATAAGAGATACATGGTTCTGTTTTTGTAAAAAGCAGAAGTTCTGTAGGCCATTGAAGAGTGGTGTGACCATCCTTGCTTTGAACATGGAGAAAAGGCAATGACTTAGATGCCACATTATGGGTGCATGCTTCTCTTACAAGTCTTTCCACATTTTTGCCAATTCTTTCTGTTTTATCTAAAGATTTCTCTCTGTTCTCCATTCTGGAGTTTGGATTCAGATGCACAGTAGTCTTTCGGTCACTTGGCTCTGGTGATGCAAACGCATCCAGACATTCAAATACCCTGCCATTACTATGCTTGTAAATGTTTGGTGGGCTGAAGGAAACATTTGCTTGGCATGAGTGATTAATGTGGTTTTCTGAAATGTTCGTCAATGTATTTGTAGTTTCTTTTTCTCTGCTTGAAGGAGTAAAATCTACATCTGAAAGATGAATGTTAGATTTAGAGAATGAAGCAGGGATGCCAATTGAATCTTCTAGAGTCTCATCAATAGAGTCATTTTTGTTTTGTAAAATGTTAGATCTTATTGAGAAGGTATTCTGTAAAACACTTTCCAGATGGCTTGGTGAGATGTTTACATCTTCTTCCTTAGTAAAGTGTGTATCATCTTTGGCAAACCTGCAGCACTTGCATTCCTCTGCAGTTTGTTTTGTTTTATAAATAGGCGACTTACAATCATTGACTTCTTCTGTATTCTCACTGAAAACTGACGCTGAAGATTCTAATTTTAGGTGCACTTTTTTGGAAAAAGAAAATGATACTCCTGTCCTGTGATTGGCATTGCTGAGATCTGAAGATGTTTGTGTTATTCGACTTTCAAACAAATAATGTCTGTCTGTTTGTAATTGGTGTCGATTTGGCATGGTAGACCGTTGTTTATCGGAAATGCTTCTGGGGAGATTTCTTCCTTTTAGGAGAAGTGCATTCTTCATGCATGATACCTTTCTGCCATTCTTAACTGGGAAAATTCCTTGCTGGAGTTGCTTTTCTATGGCTACCCTGGGGGCTTTGTATGCTGGTCCATTTCCGGAAACACTGTGAATAAAATAAATATTCAAATGATTAAGACATTAGATTCTGAATGGTATCTGTATGTGAACATTTCATAGTGTTTCTATGATGAGTTTTTCTACTATTTATGAACTATATTTTTCTATAATATAATGATTTTATTGTGTTTAAACAACTCAAAGTAACTTTTAAAGTGACTGTTTCTAAAATGCATTGTTTTAAGTGTAGTATTTTGAAATTGCTAAAAAGTATTAGCAAGTGAATATCTTATGCTAATGCTGCAACCGAAAATAAAGTACTGCATTTACATCACAATATATGTCTTTCAGAAGATATTAATTCTTTGAAATAAAGATTTAACGTTATTTCATCAAAAGTTTTCTAATCAAGGCATTCACATAAATAAGAAATTAAATATCATTAAAAATCACTTTCAAATACAAAAATATTTCTTTAATTTGCTTTATGTCTCAGTTCTATCAATTGATGATTTTGGGTTCCTCAGTTTTAAAATTTCATCATGTCCGCTTCCTTTTGAAACATAGTCGTTAGTTCTTTCTTTAGAACTCATCATTAATTGGGCTAGCAATAATAAAAATATAATAAAATAAAATGTGTTTACAAGCTATCTAAATATCATCAATAATTTTGAAATATTTTCTTTTGCTTCTTACCAAAATATTTTCTACCATTTGTGCATGTATGTTTTATATTTTAAAAAATTTAAAAGATTATTTGCTTTACTGAGCTTCATTAGCAACTCAAACAGAAAACTGAAAATGCCAACACATACAAAGATGAAATGCTTTAGATTAAAATTATATTTTTCTTTAACTTTCTACCTATAAATCCTCTACTACAAAAAAAGTTTTCACTGAGAGGAAGACAATACAAATCAAATCATTTTTCTGATTCTTTGATTTAAATTGACATTCTTTTTTTTCGTGTTCCACATGAGCGTATGTGTTTGTTTGCTTTTCTTTATGTTGAATTTTTATTTTAATATCCTCCAGTCATTTGTTGCTTGAAAGTAAAATACTAAAATAAGTGATATTTCCTCCACATGTAGCTGAAATTCTAATGGAGAGGAGTGCTTGAATCCTTGTCTGAAAAAAGTCTTTCTTGTTGTCTTCACTTATGATTATTTAGTATATTAGCATAGAACTCTGGAGTCGCATTCCTTTTGTTTACCAAATTTCATGCAGTTTGTTTCATTGACTTTATGTGTATAATATTGCAAACATATTTAACTAGCCTTCTTTAATTTATTTTTGAAATAAATCAGTTTGTGTTTATGCATGATTTTCTAGTTTTACCTTTGTATTTGTATATAATATAAAATATACAATTTATTGTATGTGCTATATAAATATTATGAATATAAATATAAAATACATATTTCATATTATATACAAAATTTTATCAGAACATTGCTACAGATTGATTTATTTGGGTTAATTTTTACTAGTACTTTTTGGGCACTTTAAACTTTCTTCAGTTCAGACACATTTTCCTCTCTGATTTTTCTGTTTATTGCTTCACTAAAAATTATTGGCTCTCCTAATATACTACATTCTTTAGGTCTGATAGGTATCTCAATATGCTACCGTCTTCAGTCTTTTGCTATATAGTTCAGACAGAATTTCTTGTATTTAATTTCTATTGTACTGACTCTACTTTTTACAATATCCAATCTGTTGTTTACTATTCATTTTCTTATGGATTCTAATCTACAACAACGATTTTAGCCACCAGTTAATTTTTAATGATTTTGTATTATTTCCTCTTCATCAGTTGCCCTATATGCTTTCCTTAATATTTTTGCTGATTATACTGGCACTGTTTTCTGTATTCTCTAGCTTTAGAGTTAGAGTACCTTTTCGAATCTTATAGAAAACAAGAACATTTAGAAAATTTAGAAAAATTTTAAAGCTGTATTCTCTTACTTATAGTAAATTGCTTTATAATGAAAAATTTTATTCATTGCATTAATCTCTCTTTTTTAAAATCAAATTTTCCTGTTCTCTAGAGAGGAAGTTTTAGGCATATTTAATAAGAAGAAAAGGAGGAATACTTTAAGGTAATGTATGGGTTACTGAGTATTTGTTTCAATCATAAAGGAAAACAAGGAGCATAGAGTCTTACTAAGACATTATTGGACTTTTAAAGTGCCTGCAGCCTGCGGATAAAAGGATGTAATCCAGAAACAGCTGCAGCAGTCAACTTTGCGCCAAGGATACTCTCTTCCATATTTGTAGCCACACTTTGGATTAAGTAGAAACTGTACTTCTGAATCAGGTTACCATCTCCAGAAACCTCAATTAATTTGACATTATCACCTATGCTAAAGTCAGCAGAAGTTATCTCAAAAGTCTGGTGTATGGGTATTATTGTTCTTTCTTTACTAATTATATTAGAAAGCAAATATTTTAGTGTTTCTTTATTATATTATATATATATGCTTTCTTTTCTTTTTTTTTTGAAAGCAGAATTTATTGAGAGGACAGAAAAGCTCCCATGGTGGGAGGGGAGCCAAAGGAGTTGACCTATATGCTTTCCTTAATATTTTTGCTGATTATACTGGCACTGTTTTCTGTATTCTCTTGCTTTGATTTATGTTAATCTAAATGTTCTTTTCAATATTGCTGTTTTATTTTACTATTTATCTCTCTAATGTGCAAGCTTATTCCTTTTATATTTCTTTAAATATTTTTAAACTCCTTTGCTTTTATTGTTTTTGCATTATTTTGTGCTCTTAGCTTTTTGTCTTTAATTCTTGTTCTCATTTTACCATACAATTTGCATTTATGATTGTAGGGTTTTTTTTCACATTTGAATATGTTATTCTTATTGCTGATCTTTGATACTCTTATGTTTATGCTTTAAACTTTTAACTTATTGCTTTATAAACTTTACTTTTCTTTATCTTAAATCTAATTTATGCTGATTATTCTGGAAAATTCTACATTTTTATCTTTGTGGTGTTTTAAATTTTATTATTTTAATATACTGACTCTACTTATAGTATTATTAAAGTTTCATTTTTTTCTAGCTTTATTGAGGCATAATTGAAAAATAAAATTTATATATATTCAAGGTACAAAGTGAAGATTTGATATTTGTATACATTACGAAATGATTACCACAATCAAATTCATTTGTACATCTATTGTAAACATAGTTATCATTTTGTGTGTGTTGAGAATAAGGTCATAAGATTTACTCTCTTAGAAAATTTCTAGTACAGTATTATTAACTATAGTCATCATGCTCTGCATTATATCCTTATAATTTATTCCTCTTATAACTGAAAGTTTATATGTTTTGATCAATCTCTTTCCATTTCTCCAACCCACCACTCCCTGGAAACCACTGTTCCATTCTCCATAAAGCTTTTATTGTTATAGTTATTTTCATGTTTATTATTTCACTCCTTCCTTTTAGAATGTTCTTTTGTTTCTCTATGCATTTTTTCCCTAATTATTATTATTTATAATGACTGGTAAGAAGGTGACTAGAAAGAGTTAGGCCTTTAATTCTTACTAGTGGATTGTCCATTAAAATAGTTCTCAAAAAATTCTAATACACTGTAACTTAACAAATGCACAACTTAATGATGTCCTATGCAAAAAAATATATACTTCCCAAACAGAAAATAAAACATGAAAACAACATGATTTATTTAAACTGCCATTTCTTAAGATCCTGCATTATCCAGCTCTTATATTTAAAACTTAATATTCTCAGAATCAATGGACCCAAAATTCTTAAATTTTAGAAAAATCCTCATATCATGTACTGTGCCTATACATGTGAGATGTTGGTGTACAGGAAGTGAATATTGCCTGATAACATAATTGGTCTTGCTGAAGGACCAGTTGGGTGGAACTACCCAAGAGATAGCCAAAGTTGATTACCCTTTGCAAGATCCATTACAAGTTTTCTGTCATCACTTTTTTTGAGTCTGATTCAAATATTTTTACTATATAAATTATCTCTCCTCTCTCACAGGGTTACAGAAGAATCTTGTTATTGATCATCCTAATAAGAAGCTCTTATAAAAAACAAAAAAAAGTTTGTTCAGGAGAAGGACACTAAAAATAATTTTTTTAATTTTCATTTTATTTTATTTTTTCTGGAAGTTGCTCAAAGCCATCTCTTCTTTATTAATAGGCTTTTGAGGATTCTTTAAGGATGTTTTGTTTGCTTGTTTGTTTTAATATATTTTATTTTAAAGATGTGGGGTACAACTCATGATTAGGTATACGAGTGCACATGGTACAGGTAAAGTTTGGGCTTCCCTTTGGTCCCTACTTTGTCTGGTTTGATATCAGGTACCCTTACTGATGTTGTGTTCCCCCCGTCCCCTGGCAATATTCCGCTACTGCCAATCCCTTTCTCATAGTATTATGGTAAATGTTCAGGGTCCACTTCTAAGTGAAAACATGTGGTACTCTGTTCTTTGTTTCTGTGATAGATCACTGAGTATTATTTGTCATTTCAGCTGCCCAAATAGAAATATTCAATACTATTATATGACTTCCCTTCAGTCATGAGACTGTTCAAGCAGAGAAAGTATTTGACTCGAGAGCAGGTGGTGAGAAGTGAAGAAATAATTTTTCTAGTTTCAAACTCCATATCTAGAAAGTTGAGCACTTGTCTTTTTTCCTAAAAATGTGACTGCAATGCAACTTAGAGAACTTACCTACTTTATAAATAACATAAGCCTAAATGTGGTTAGGTTTGTTTTTGTTTAGTAAATAAGGTTTCCAGAGGGAGCAGTTAAAACTTTATAGAGTGGATCCTTTAACTTAGAAAACCCTTAAGGCATAGCTATGACAAACTTAGAAGTTCTAGGCAAAAGCACCATTGTTACCATCACCACCGTCATCATCAAGGCAATTCCAATTCATTGTTATTTCTCCCAAATGAAAATAGAGAACAGGAGAGAAAAAATGCAGAAGTGTGACAACGTTCGTAATAGAAAAACACACACAATTATATTTTTCAAGACTACTCAGATTTGCTGTTATGGTCCTACGGGACCTATCTTCAGATGTTTCTCTATGGTGGGGCTGGCCCCATTGATTGTAATCTGACTCATTGCATCTCATCTTTAGTCACTTAGAAATTGGCATCTTCCCTGGAATTTTCCCTGCATACTACTCTAACAACTATAGAACTTTTCCTCCTAAGTCTTGTTTTGTCAAGGACTGTCTGTGTTCTTATTGACAATGTGTTTGAATAATATATGTATAAGCTGTAGAAAGCTCAGTATTCAGTGCTGGGGTTGATGGGATCCCAGAGCATACATTCTTATACTAACCTCACCTCTGGCTACAAGTTGTACTTTAATTTTTTTTTATACTAAATTTTCATTCATTTTAATATGATTATCATTTATATATTTTTATAATTAAATTATTCTAAGAGTTACAAATGCATAAATACATGCAAGCTGAAAACCAACTGTGTTTTTACTCATAATTAATCCTAAAAAATATATATTTTCTTAAAATAACATTTGAAGTCTAACATTTTGTGGTAATATAATTGAGTCACTCGTGCTTGTATATTGTTAATTGTTTTCCACTTACACAACAGGGGTTTAAGTTCTGACACAGAGCTATAAATTTCACAATCCACTAGGTTGTGTCAACTGCGCTAATTAACTACATTAGTGTCTTACATTATGATTCATATGAATACAAATCCTAATTTGCAAATTTAATTGAATTCCAGGTAACAACTTCGGAACATTCAGTGGTTCCAAGCTTTTATAAAAATGCTCTTTTTCAGCCACAAGAATGATTAGTGTAATGCTTGTAATATTATAATTATCAATTTAAATGACACTCTCAGTGAGGTAAATTTAACTGCATTAATTACAACTTATTTGACAGCCAGACAATAATAATGCCATTTTTCTAGATTCAGGTGTGTAGAGAAGATTTATTTTCCCCAAAAAAGATGAATTGTTATTGATAGCTTTAAAATTATTATTAAAAATATTAGAAAACAATATGAGTTCATTTTAGTCAACTGGATAGAATAAATGATAGCATATTAGAATCATTCTTGGATCATTTCATTATAGAGTACATTAAATTAACACTATTGGATAGAAAATATATCAGATGCCAAAAGTCATTAGCTTATGAACCTTTAACTATTAGGAATATTTGTCTTCAGATATATCTGTTAGTTAATTATTGTTTGTTCATATTGTTACAGTGGACCAAGCGGATGTATCTTTGAAATCTCCCTAATGGAGAAGAGTTTTGAACTATCCCAGACGCCTGTATTTCTTACCATTCAGATTGCTGCCTTAACTCAGCCAGCTGATGGAGTCGTTTAAGTGCTTTTTCTTGTTTCTTTTCATCTTTCCATGACTTAGAAGCTACATTTCGAGCAAATTCCCGTTGCTTTAATTCTTTCAGTCTCTGTGGAAAAATAAGAAAAACAGAAAAGATACTATAAATAAATAATATAATCTTTTTCATGTACAAGGCTCCTTATTAAACATTATCCTGAGTGCAGAGGTGTCCTTCTGAACAATGAGAGTAAAAGTATCTTCTCCATCGATGCTATTCCCTGCTCCAAGATAAGTTTAGTAGATTAATGTAGTTGTCAACTAGGTTATTTTCTCAAGCTTGTCACAGTCACTGAAGAAATATGCTGCAAAGCTGTACCCCAGTCCTTACTGGGATCACTCTGGCTACATAACTGCAGTTATCAGTGTGCCTGTGCAAACACAAATGGGAAAATATGTGTAAAATATGAAGGTGTATGAAGGGAGAGAAGGTTATGTGATACACGTTCCTCTATCCACTGGTCCGTGCTGTAAAACTGATGCTATTAAGTACACTGGGTAGAAATGAGCCTGTTTCAGTAAAGAGCATCTGATACTGTGAAAGATTTAGTTCAAAGCTCCAAATGCAATTTGCTTTTTTTTTTTTTTTCCAAATTGGAGTCTCACTCAGTTGCGCAGGCTGGAGTGCAGTGGCACACTCACGGCCACCCCAGTGTCGACCTACTGGGCTCTAGCAATCCTTCCACCTCAGCCTTCCAAGTAGCCGGAACTACAGGCATGCACTATCACGCCCAGATAATTTTTTATTTATTGTAGAGATGAGGTCTCACCAATTTGCCCGGGGTTGGCCCCAACCCTGAAGCTCAGGAAATCCACTCGCCTTGGCCTCCCAAAGTGCTGGGATTACAGGCTGAGCCTGGCCCAGATGCAATTTTTAATTTAATTTTTGAGTGGAGATCTTTATCAAATGCTGATTTCTGTATTGCATTCAGAAAGACAAAATTGGGTCAGGGATTTAAACATAGAATAGAGACTTTGCCTTGCTTGATTTAAATTAACCTACCACTTATTTAAATTAATCCTTTCTCTAAAAACAATTGACTTACATGCAAATTGGATCTCTTTGCTAGAATCTGCCACTAGGCACACCTAATGATATTGAACAATTTGAGGAAGAGTCACAATCAAATGAATATCTTGAAGTGTGGTGCTTAATTCTGAATTGGGATTGTATTTGAAGATTAGCCTCTCCTAACTTATACAAAATGATTTTAAATAGTCTAAAATATATATCTGTTTATTTTCATTTTTTAAAATCAACTATAATAGATGTTTCCCAATATAGAAAGCAAAACAAAACTATATAGCTAGCAGGTGAGGTAACAATATGTTAGCACACTGTTACTCACCCATAGAGCAAGGACCAAAACCTTTAATGATCATTGGTTCATTCATGAAAGGAACCATACTCATGGGAGATGTTGGCCAGATAACTGAGTCTAAGCCAGATATCTGAAAAAGGAAGCAGACCCGCCTTTCAAAGAGAATATTCCGAGCACAAAGAACAAGAAAGTCACAAACCTAGAAACACCTGTAGGGAGAACAGTGGACTCAAACTCAATTCCATTTTTCACAAGTACCTCAGATCCTTATACAAAATAGAAAATTTCAGGAAATAAAATTATGCCCTATGTATTATCAGAAAAAAGTATCTGTAGTTGTCTAGGGCTTATAAACAGCAGAAGGTTTGAGTACTAAAGGGTAGATAGCTTTTGTCAGAAGATAGGAAAAAAACTTATAAAATCCTCATTTCTACATACTATTCTACTCACACTTCCACAGACCCCATATGCTTAATAACCAAACTCTTAGAGAGCAGGCTTGTTTTACAAACAAAGACCTTTTGGAAATTGTCCTTCACAATTTAAGAACACACAAAAATGCAGTTCAACTGTGTCAAAGACAGAAGATAGCTATTTTGGAAAAGAGAAGAGGGTTTTGTTTTTAGCTTACTCTCAGTACTGAATATAAAATATTTGATACTATATTTATTTAATATTTGGTATTACCAGCACATGAAACTTGTGCAATCTTTATTTACTCACAATAATTGATAATTGATTCATTTTTGGAATCTTGTTTGAAAATTTGGAATACATCTTTTCTTCTATTAGCCTTCCAGATTCTGGGACTGTACTTTTATTTTTGAGTTATAAAAATGATTGAGAATTCTGTCTTGTTTATCCAACAACAAATACTGCTAATTTCTGCTATGTTAATCCCCACTATTCTTAATGTGGGATACAGCAATGTACAAGTCAATTATTTTCCCTTCAAGGGAGACAGATAAGTAAACAAATCCTTCTACAAGATAGTGCTGAGTTTCTTTTTTTTCCTTTTTTTTTTTGAGTTGGAGTCTCACCCTGACACCCAGACTGGAGTGCAGTGGCCGCTCCCGGCCACTGCAGCCTCGACCTGCTGGACTCTGGTGATCTTTCCGCCTCAGCCTTCCAAGTAGCTGGAACTACAGGCACACGCTACCACGCCTGGCCAATTTTTGATTTATTGTAGAGATGAGGTCTCGCCAAGTTGCCCAGGCGGGTCTTGAACCTGAGGGCTCAGGCAATCCACTTACCTCAGCCTCCCAGAGTGCGGGATTACAGGCTGAGCCACCGAGCCCGGCTTAATAAGAGTTTCTTAATAAGGGTACACTCAACATGCTATGGAAACATACAGGAATAGTTAAGAGATTGGTTGCACTGAGGGAGCAAAATTAAAACATTTTTAAGGGGTACAGAAACTTGGAAGAAGATTATTTTATTCGAATCCATCTAACCACAGATTTGGTTTAGCCAGTGCTGAATGCTCAAATCTAAATAAAGAAAACAAAGCAAAACAAAACAAAAAACAGATATGCCTGAAGTTTTCAGTGTACTGATCAATGCATCTGTGTAAGAAAACTAATTTAAGAAAAGGATCACCTGAAAGAGATTTTTTAAAAAAGCATTTGTATACCTAACCCTGAATTGTACCCCACATATTCAAAATTAAAAAGAATAAAACAGTGCCTAGCATTCATATAAGACTAAGAATAGTGACTGTACTCACCAACAAAACTGGAAAAACTCATGCAACACTGAGTAGAGAATTCAGGAAAGTCTTACTTCAGTAGAGACTAATTTAGCCATAGATTGAACACTACTTTGGGCTTGCCTAACAAATCAAAAAAGCAAGGGAAAAAAGTATAAAACTGATTCCAAGTAACTTAGTTGAATCACAGACCCAAACACTAAGATACGTATAGATACAAAAAGTAGCCAGAAAAAAGACAGGAAAAATTATATTTAGCAACAAATCAAAATTGTCAGGCATGCAAAGAAGCAGGAAATTATAGCTAAAATGAGAAAAATAATCAACTAATCAAAATTGATACAGAACTGACACAGATGCTAAAATTAGCAGAAAAGGGCATTAAGATAATTATAACTATATCCTACACATTCCAAAAGTAGAGAAGATACAGTAATGTTTTGGACAATGTGGTACTGACGTATCTGAAAAAGGGGGACAGAATAATTGAAAATGAATGATTGAAAAATACCCATATGTCTTGAAAACGATAAACCCACACATCACCCAACAAACTTCAAGCACAAGAAATACAGAAAAAATGATACCAAGGCTCATTATAATTAAATTTTTCAAAACCAGTAAAAAAGTGAAAATTTTAAAGCCTCCAGAGAGAAAAAAACCACATTTATGTGCAGAGGAGATAATAACAGGATACAGTAAAGAACAAGGATTAAAAAATAAAAACCTGTCAGAGCAAAGTGTTATACCAAGTGAAAAAGTATTTTTAAAAATAAGGTAACATATAGGTGTTTTCAGATGTACAAAAGCTGAAAAGAAATCACCGGCAGGCATGCATGATAAAAAATGTCAGAGGATAATATTAACAGGCAAAAGTAAAACAACATTAGCCAGAAACATAACTATACCAAAATATGAATGGAACAAATGATAACTACAAGGAAAAATGCATAAGATGTATTTGTTATTATTTCATGTATTTAGACTGTTTAAACAAAAACTTTATGTTTTTTTGAGGTTTATGACAAATCTATAACTCAAATATATGACACAAATAACATAAAGCCTAGAAAAGGAAAATAACAGTATTGTTGAAAGATTCTTATACTTTACATGAAGTAATCTAATAGCAATTAAAGATAGTCTGTGATAAGTTGAAGAAGTATACTCTAAGACATACAATAACAAGTGATAAAGTGTTTTAGCCAGTAGGACAATAAAGGAAATACAGGGAAATCATTAAATTTACTCAACATGAAAAAAAGAAAAAAAAGCACAACGATAAAATGGATGAGCAATTATAAAATAAATAAGAAGGTAATAATCTAACATATTAATAATAAATTAAAAGTAATTGATCTAAACACTAGTATTAAAAGAGTATATTTGGATAAAAGAATAAGATCCAATAATATGCTAACTACACAAGCAAACTTTTAAAATCAAGACAAAATGAGTTAAAAGAAAATAATCTAAAAATATATACCACATCATCGCTAGTCGAAAGAAAGCTAGGTTTGCTATTTCACCATAAGACAGAGTAAATCTTAGAACAAAGATATGTTATATGAAACAAGGATGGTTACTTCATGATAATGAGTCAAATTAATCAAGATAACATATAATAATACATTTATATGAGCATAATAGCAGAGCTTCAAAATACACAAAGCAAAAATAGATAAAACTGCAAGGAGAAAAAGAAAAAAATGACAATTATAATAGACAGTTTCAATGTCCCTCTACTATACAGCAATAAAATACTCATGGCAAATACCATACTTATGGAAATGGTTACACTAAGGTCATCATATCTTTTATAAAAGACCGTCTCAGCAGTGAGGTTGTCTGATTCAAAGAGGATTGTTTGTCATTGGACACTTAGGGAGGATTTCTAAGAATACACAGGTCAAAACTTGCCAAGCTTGTATTTTGGATTTGCCCAAGTTTCTACTTTTCTTCTTTTGTTCGGATAAGAATAAGAACTCATTTAGTTAATAAAGGGCATATATCATAATTGTCACCTGAACAATGCATATTTGTATACCTAACCCTTAACTATACTCCACAATTTTAAAATAAAAAATATGTTAAAAAAAAAAAGAAGTACACACACACACACAAATAAATTTTTAAAAAATCATTTGGAAAGAAGAATGTTCTTTGAGGGCATGTAATGAAGCATCTTTTATAGAGAAAAGCTCATGGCACATATATTTCACAAAAACGTGCTACTTGACACATTTACAAAGAATAACAAAAACATAAACATGGTATTGTGAAAAGTAGGTGGTGAAGAGCAAATCTGTTTTACTATTTTATAGTCTGAATAATAAATAAAGAAGGGGGATAGGTAAGACTAGAACAATACCTTTCATTCTTATTCTTTAATGATAAAAATTAGATGGTAGGAAAGTAAAGAAAACTAAGCATGATATGAGTTTTTTTTAAAACATTTTATATCTATTGAAAATTATGATGTCATTCTTTTCCCTTTATGTAGTTAGTAATCCCTAATGTCTTTATTGTGTTAAACTTTGCATTCATAGGATACATGCTGCTTGGCCATTATACATTATAATTTATAAATATTAATAAATTATATTAGTTAACATTTGTTATGGACTTGTTGTCTATGTGTGTGAAATTGGTTTATAGTATTTTTGGAGACTAGGCATGGTAGATCATGCTTGTAATACCCATGCTTTGGCCATGAGTTTGAGATTAGCCTGGGCAAAATAGTGAGTCTTTGTCACTACATGAAAACAAACAAAAAAATAGTTCAGCTTGGTGGTGTATGCTTGTAGTCGTAGCTACTTGGAAGACTGAGGAAGGAGTACTGCTTTAGCCCAGGAGTTTGAGCCTGCAGTGAGATATGATCACATCACTGCACCTCTGTCTGAACAACAGAGCAAGACCTCATCTCTAAAATAAATGAATGAATAAAATAGAAAAGCTATTGTGTCATTTCAGTGCCATATTCATTCAGATTACTATAACAGAATACCATCAGCTGAGTGGATGAACCAACAAACACTTGTTTCTAACAGTTCTGGAGCCTGGGAAGTCTAAGATCAAGGTGTCTACAAATCCATTGTGAAGATACTTTTCCTGGTTTGCAGATGGCTATTTTTTGTACCCTCAAATGGCCTAGAGCAGAGAGAGGAAATAAGTTCACCTGTAGGTTAGCAGTTTTGTTTAAATCTTTTCTAGACAGTTTTGCCTACTTGTTTTACCAATTACTGAAAAAAAAGTATAAAAGATTCTGCAGTTATTATTTGTGATTTGCTCATACAGAGTTTCTCTTGTTTCTGTCAAGTTTTACTATAGTATTTTGGGAGTTTTGTTATTAGATGCATGCATATTCAGGGATTTAGAGTTGCTATGACTCCTTAATTAACTTTTGATAACTTTAAGTTAGCCCATTTTTCATCTGGTAATATTCATTTTTGAGGTCTGCTTTGTCTGATGTTAGTACTGCCATATCATTGTTCTGCTTCTTAGAGTAGCGTGGTGTATCATTTCTTATTCATTTACCTTAAACCAGATTGTGTCTTTAAAGTATATTTCTTTTAAAAGTCATTTATCTAGATCTTGGGTTTTTAATTCATTCTGATGAATTTTTCCTTTTAATTGA
This sequence comes from Tarsius wallacei, assembly GCA_963574415.1. NCBI lineage: Eukaryota > Metazoa > Chordata > Mammalia > Primates > Tarsiidae > Tarsius > Tarsius wallacei. The sequence continues at coordinate 25,409 of CAUYQG010144046.1, read as the reverse complement.
GGTGTTTATTTACATGTAATGTAGCTATTTCTATGCTTGTATGTAAGAATACTATCTGTGTTTTTTGCATCTACTTTTATCTATTTTTGCCCTTTTCTGCATTCTTTTGAATAAATAAAATACTTGTAGAATTCCATTTTATTTTTCTATAAATTATTCAATTATTTTTCCTTGCACTAAAAATTAAAATGTGCATCATAAACTTACCACAGTTTATGTTCAAAAATCTATTTAGTGATCCGCTTAAAATAATATGAAAATAACTTTCAACTAGTACATGTTGTGTCTTACTGCATTATAATGTACTTCTATATACATGAAGTAAAGAAAGTAAATCCTTTATTTCTAAACAATTATTTAATTTGACACTCAGAAATTATTAAAAATTACGTTAAAAGAAACTTTTACATTTTGTGGCATATTTACTCTTTTTGTTTTTCCTCAGGTACACTTCTTTCTTTTACTTGCTTGGTAAGGAACATTTTAAAATATTTATTTCCAGATTTTTAAAAATTTATGCACTTTACAATATTAATCAATTACTTCCATTTTTTCCTGCTCTCATTCTTATTATTGTTCTTTTGTGTTTAAATTTCTTTTTTTATTCCATTGGTTGAATTCAAGATTTTTCTCTTTTAGTTTTCAGGGATTTGACTGTAATATATAAATATATTTGTATGTGAATGCTCATAGCAACTTTCTTTTATTTTTTAATTATTATTTTTATTTTTAAAATGTGGGGTACAATTCAGGGTTAGGTACCCATGATTTTTATCGTATCTATTCTTCTGTACTTCTGGACTCTTTAGATTTGTCTCTTTCATTGATTTTGGAAAGTCTTCAAACATTATATTTTCAACAGTATTTTCTATTTTATACCCTCTTATCCTTCTTGTACTCCAGTAGGACAAGAGTTAAATTATTTGATATTTGTCCTACATTTCTCAAGCTCTTTATTATATTACATATTATGATTTTAGTTTATAGCATGTTTGGTTCTGTTTTATAGTTTTGCTTTAAAAGTTGTTCATATTTTCATGTATATTGCCATTTTTCCAGTAAATTCTTTAACGTATTTATTATTTGTTAAAGTCTAGGCCATTTCTGGATCTACTTGTAATGCCTACTATATCTGCTGATGATGGATCATATTTTCTTGACCTATATGTCACACAATTTTTAAATTAAATTCTGAATATTGTATACAGAATAACAGTAGGGACTTAGGTAAATTAAACGTATACCCCAAAACAGACACACTTCTTTTCTGTCAAGCCTCAAGTATAGAGTATTGGTTAAACTTAATCTCCAGTTGAGTTACATTTGGTCTTTGTTGCTTTATTTAAGTTCACTCTCCACAACCTTCAAAAACTCCACTTGTGTATAAACACTGCCTTATAATTAGTTCTGTACCCTAATACTTCAGCTGGTCCTGTGTGCCCAGCACCACAGAATATCTCCTCTCAGCATTCTTCTTCTATCCCAAAAGTGTATGGTTATTTTGTTGAACCTGGTAAAAGGATCAGAGTATGTGTCTGCGAGAGATTTTTTTCTCTATTTGTCTGTTTTCAAACATATACAGTCTCTGTGCGCCTGTGACTTGGACAAAGGTGTAAAGAGATATCTTTTTCAATATAACCATCTCCACCAATGGTAGAGAGTTGCCTCTTGGTACTCTGTGCAGTTCCCTGTGTGTGACAGGTTTTTCAGTTCCCCAAGATGTAAGGATTTTTGGTTTTTACAATGCCAATATTCATTATAAAATACACTCATTAATGATAGTGAATAAAGTGATGTCAGTATTTACAATAAAGAAGAGATTGTATAAGCCAAGATTGCCTTTATGTTAATTAGAGTACCTTATTTCACTTGTAATTATAAATGTTATTCCATAATATTTTCTTTTTTTGTCTTCTTACTTGCATGATTACTGTAATTAGTTAAAATGAAATAACTTTTTTATAGTCAAAGAAGAAAATAAAAAGAAAGAAAACCAATGTGCCACAGCCTAAAAATTTCACAACAGCATTGTTGCCTCAAGATCAATTTTCGTGACCTCTTCTCTCTCCATTTCAATTAGCTTAGCCCCCCATTTTCACCCCTAACTCATCCTTGTTAGAATGTAAATTCATTAAATGATAGAGCTTGATTAGAAGAGAAAGAGGTTATAATAATTAGAAGTTAAATAAAAGTACAATATTGTGGAGAGAGCTGTCTTTCTCTTTTAATCATCATTTATGGAGTTTACTAATCCTGAAGAATGTCCTTTGATGACTGATCCCTGATCTTGGCTTTAGCTTTTCAAACTGTTACTGATTAAAATGTGATATGATTCTGTTGAATCTGCTGTCTGATGTTTCTCTTTAATGGATTTCTTTTAGAATGGGGTATTCTCTTACCAGGAGAAAAGAAAAATATGCTCCACCTCTAGAATTAATGCTGAAGAAGTTTTGCATGCTCTAAAAGTTAATTTTACTCCCCCTTCTCAAGCATGCTATGGCTGTTCTGGTTGCCCAGAGCAGAGCAGCTGAGGAGTCTGTTGGGTGTTTTGGTAATGACATTGGGAGAATTTTAGCCTACAGATAAGCTCAGACTGGATGAAGCTCATATTGCTTGAACTTCGCTTCCATCTCTTCAGCAACTTTCTGATAATACTCAGTGGCGACTTGGTAGAACTTCGAGTTTCTATCCTCAAGTCTACCAGCTGCTCTTTGAAGAATGCACTTTACTTCTTTAACATAGGTCTTTCCCTTCTAGTTGCTCAATCAGGTGTTTTGCCATGGTGCTTCTTATCACTTAATATCCCCTCTCAAAGAATATTGCTGGTTAACTCCTCACTGGCAGTAAACCTTAGTCAGATTCTTTGCTTTGCATTTAGGCCTACAGGTTACAAGCCGACACCTACATCTCAGAGCAAGTCATTCTCAACTCTTCTGCACTATTCTCAGAAGCATACCTTAGCTTCCTACTCATTGTAGAGTTTACACAATGAACATGTTTCAGCCTCTCCCCTTAGTACCAGATGGCCTCTGTCTCATGGTCAATATACAATCCAGAGCTTAGACAACAGATGACTTTTGTCTTGTTCTGTATGCAGGGTCTGAAATGCAGACAGAAGCCGGGCTCGGTGGCTCAGCCTGCAATCCCGCGCTTTGGGAGGCTGAGGTGAGTGGATTGCCTGAGCCCGCGGGTTCGAGACCCACCTGGGCAACTTGGCGAGACCTCATCTCTACAATAAATCAAAAATCAGCCGGGCGTGGTAGCGCGTGCCTGTAGTTCCAGCTACTTGGAAGGCTGAGGCGGAAGGATCGTCGGAGCCCAGCAGGTCGAGGCTGCAGTGGCCGGGAGCGGTCACTGCACTCCAGTCTGGGCAACAGAGTGAGACTCCAACTCAAAAAACAAACAAACAAACAAACAAAAACAAAAGGAATGCAGACAGAATTCCTGTTCCTCCCACAGTGGCTTATTGCCTCCTACCTCACTCTCAGTCAAAATCTAAATTAAAAAAAAAAAAAAAAAAAAATATATATATATATATATATATATATATATATATCCTTTCTCTTCTATTATTTCAGCCGTAGTCTTAGTTCCTGTACACCTATGCCTCAGGGGTTGGACTTTCTCTGCATGCCTGAGCCTCCCTCAGTTGTAGATGACATCCCCCTATACCTTCTGCTGGGTCAAAAGTAAAGGAAGTGTTTTCTGGCCCCTCATTAAGTGACAAATTACCTTTGCTTTAAACTTTACGGAGTCCAGAATATGGGAGGGTTTCCCTTGTTTCTCCTGTTTCACTGTGAACCTAGGGAAAACATCTCTTGTCTGACTACAAAAGGGGCTTTTTCCGATTTTTACTTGGCTCAGAAGCCTTGTTATAAGCACTTAGTGAAGAGCAAATGAAAGAGTGAGTGAGCGCATTCAGTGAAGACTAAATAAAAGGGTACAGAATTTCCTTGTGGTAGGCAATTATTCCATACCATTCCACAATCGGCCTTTTATTTCATCAGGTTACATTGCAACTTCAGCTTTATGACAAGCTTGACAAAATTTAGATTTTGCAGAATATCTCATATATTTTACAATGTATGAAAATTGTAGAACATACGTGATATTCTTTTTATTGTCTGTCTTCTTTACATCAAGTCTGACACTCTATAGAGCTTGCTTTTTAGTTATAAGAAAAATATATATTACCATACATACTTATTCTTTTTAAAATTATACAAAGGTTTCTTTCACAAATATGATCTGGAAATTGTTTATCCTTTTTATGCATTATATAAAGGGAATACATGTACATTTGTTTACACAATTAATAGGTTGTCATTTTCTGATTAGATTCTGTGACATTGTGAATTAAATGCCAGGTTGATGAGGTTCTGAGTTGTTAGTAAATTTAGTAAATTGAAAAGATAAATAATTTTATTAAAATTCTACTAAGGTTGAAGTATGCTCCCTCTAATGTTATGGAGAACACATTCTCATTTTATAGACCCCTTCACATATTAATCTCATTGGCGTTTACCCATAACCAGCTTTGTTACATAGAGTATAGACTTATCGATATGGACATCTCAGTAAATATGAAGACCAACAGAAATTAATGTTAAGTCACATGATTAGTTTTGTTTAGAAAGTGTTTTAATATTTGTTTGTGATACACACACTCACACACACACACACACACAAATGGTTGTATAGAGGTGCTTTGCATTTTCTGTTTCTAAATAATTCCTAAGGTGCAGATAATGAATATAAGTCAGCAAATTCTCTCACAAATTTGTCTTTTTCCAAGACAAAGAAACCATCCTTGTATGGTGTATTATTTTCATCAGTGATAATCAGGCTCTGGTTAATTTCCAGACGTGATATAATTCTGCTATTACATGATCAATTTGGAATTCTTATTGCTTTAGATAACTGATATGGAGAGTAAAGTTTTATCCTTTTTTTTTTTGTATTTAGAATCATGTCTATACTTAAATGCTTTTTCAGCAGTGACATTTAATAAGATGATGGGACTGTTTTCACTGTCAATATGAAAAAAAATCCTCGGAGTTAAAATATCTGGTTACAAAATCAATGTATATGAGATAAAAATCAATGTATATGATAATCACAAAGCTAAAACCATGCTATATTTAATTATTCCCTTCTTTGATGTATCAATATGTCAAATAGAAAAATCTCACTAACTTCAGTTCAAAATAATTTGATGTTCAAAGCATAATAAAGAAATAGAACTTATAAATGATAATTTATAAACAGGTTTTCAAAAACTGTTAACACAGTAATCACTTACTCACCAGTAGGGACTCAGAGTGAACAGATTACAGCAAGTAAGAGCTTGAATTTACCTGGGCAAAAAAATAAGAGCAGAGAGTAGCACCTTACGCTAGGGAAAATCAAACAAAGTATTTCCAAAAGTAGCTGGGCAGGAGACAACACAGAGCAGGGGTTATGAAAAGCATTCTGAAATCAGGCACACCAGAGTTGTGTATTTTGTCTCTGCCCCATACTTTGTCATGAACTTGCTTTGAGACTTTAGGGAAATTACTCAATTATTCCTATATTTAGTTTATACATTTGTAACTTGGCAACGTATTAGTGACTATGCTGCACAGTACTTGAGATTATTTGAGTGGTGAAAAGTAAATCACTTAGCATGGCTCCTAACATATAGCAAATGCTCAGTAAGTATGAACTATAATCACTTCAGATGTACGAAATGGTTTAGGAAAAATGGTAAGCAAGGAGTACTCGATTCAACTGGCAATGGAATTCCACTGGGAGTATTTGATTCATGTTCTTCTTGAAAGTCAAATGAGTGGTTTTCATCTGGACAATTTTACAAGACTGATGGGTGTACTTTTTTTTTTGTAAGGAAGACAAGAAAAGAAAGCATGCTGAGCATATTTCTACCTTGCCACATTTTAAATTTGAGCCCAAGAGTTTAAGGTTATCTACTGTCAATTTTATATAAGATAGGGTCTTTCTTATCTTGAATAATTTATATGTCTAAATAAAGCATTTGTAATTTCCACAAATCTAAGAATATATGACACTGTTGAAAAAGATATAAATTTTGGAGTAAAACATAACTTGTTATCAGGACTCTTTTTGGTAAATTTTATTCGAATTTTATATTGATTATTAATATACTTTAAAATAAATCTTAAGCAAGAAAAAGGGTAAAAAACTGAATTTTTAGTCTTTCCTAGAGAGAAATACAGGAACATAGGGCAGTAGACTTGTCTAGACATCTAGTCCATGTCTTTGTACTATTTAAAGGAATTTAAAAGAGAAATAGCAGAGCAGGTGGTCTTCATAGTTCTGGAAAGTGAATATTTGCCAAGGTCTCTGCCAAGATCTAAAGCTATACAATAAAATAATTAAGAGGTCAAGTTAAAGAAAGAAAAGATATTCTTCATACATCCTCTCCAGCTTTCATAGTATGTGTATTCTCTCTCAGCCACAAGTAAAATAAAGTTTGAAGAGATATATTCATTAAAACACTTTTAAATATTTTTAATTTTCTTCTTGTGTTCATTTTAAAAGTACAAACTAAGCAATCTTTATTTCATCATCCACCAGCAAGAATGTCTGGCACAGTCATTGCAAGTGGAATTCAGCTGTGAATAAATAAATGAAGAAGCAAATTGATCAGGTCAGTAAGGCTCTATCTATGTGTTTGGAATAGAAATACTCTGAATACTATTGCTTACCAGTCTGAACATGCACGTGAACATCTGCCTTCTCCAGTAAGCACTCTCTGCTCAACTTCACTGAAGCAGAAAGCACATGTGAAATGAATTTACTCAAGTGTGTTTATGTTTTTCTCTTTTAAATAGAATAACTCCTTCCATCTCTGCACTTTTCATCTATAGATCCCAAGGCACTTTCTACACATTAATGTTTTTCTTCACTTTAGAGTAAAACTCCAAGGCAAAAGGTCAAAATTATTAACCTCATTTTAAAGATGAAGAAACAAGCACACAGAAGGTTAAATGACTTGATCCATGCCAGAAAAAGAACTGTGACTTGAAAACAGAATGTCTAATCTTCCTAAGAGTAAGGAAAAATCAGCAAAGTATATGCAGGATCCTAGACATTTCCAATAGATTCATTTTGTGAACTCAAAGTCCATCCAGTTTCTGAGATATTGCTCATTGCTTGGAAATGTTTTTTTGTTTGTTTGTTTGCTTGTTTTGTTTTTTTGGCTCAGCCTGTAATCCCAGCGCTTTGGGAAGCTGAGGTGAGTGAATTGCCTGAGCCGGTGGGTTCGAGACCTGCCTGGGCAACTTGGCGAGCCCTCATCTCTACAATAAATCAAAAATTAGCCGGGCATGGTAGCGCGCACCTGCAATTCCAGCTACTTGGAAGGCTGAGGCGGAAGGATCGCCGGAGCCCAGCAGGTCGAGGCTGTGGTGGCCGGGAGTGTGCCACTGCACTCCAGTTTGAGCGACAGAGTGAGATTCCAACTCAAAAAAAAAAAAAAAAGTTGTTATCAAACAAATTGGAAAACATTTATAGATCACCAACAATAATCTAGAATAAGTTGCAATTTGAACAATATAATCAAATTATAAGAATTAAATTCCATTGAAAGTCTTCATTATTTCTCAGAAGAATTTTCCACATTAAAATGAGACTCTTCTTATTTTCTGATTTTTATATCATATATATATGATAGGATCTTGCTATGTTGCCCAGGTTAGCCTCAAACAATCCTTCTACCTCAACCACCCACGTTGCTGGGAATACAGGCATGTGCCACTATGCCCGGTTTCATGTATGTTATCCTTTATATGTTCTAGTGACAATACAACCACAGTGAAATAAACTAGAATATTTTCAAAAGGTCCCCCATGTTAAAAGCTACAGTTGGGGCTACTAACCAGGAACGGTTCTTTGTCATTCCTGAAAGGAATACATGTGATCCTATTTTTTTTGATGTGACTCCTTCAACAAAGACCAAACATGCCACAAGCAAGAAAATAATGGATATGAAGAAATGACTCTGAGGCAGCACACTGCCTTAATCTTCTTCCTCAGAAGTACTAAGTTAAATACGTTATAATGGTGCCTGGAAGATTCTCCCTACATGTGCTAAAATATAAACTACTGGACTCTAAAACATATTGATGTTGTTCATCTGAAGAGTCCTGGTTGGACTAATTTCTGGACACTTTAACTGACTGAGCCCAGTGTTCAGGAGAACAATAATCAGACTTTAAAGGACTGTTGTTTATTTAAGTGTTTGGAGGATATTTCTAAATTTTAGAACAGCTTGAAAATGTGGTTCATGTAAAAGAAAAACTTTTTTATAACCCAGGGTGGACTGAAATCACCTCCTGGTTTGAGAAATGGAATATTCTAAGTGCTTACGGTATGTTTTCCAGGCAAGCCACATTATCTCTTTCCAAGGCCCAGGATCCCCTGAGATGTTATCAAATGGAAAATGGATGGCTCTAGTGTTCTACTTCTTCTGAAACATTACCCAGAACCTCCTATCCTCTAGCTATAAAAATCAGGATCCAAGTCAGCTGTGGTTCAAAGTAGGCACCTCTATTTTATTTGAATTGCAAGTTTTATTTATTTATTTTTGTTCCATGGCATATCCAAAGCTACACTTTATAGTGTCTTTGTAACCCATAATATATCAGACAAGGAAATAATTTATAATGTTTCAACATCAATGTCTCTAGTAGCTGTTCTAAAATGATTAACAACTTTACAAAGAAAGTGTAACGGTGATGAGTAAATGGGAGATTGCTTTTCAGACTGGATTAATAGTAGTGGTCAAAGGGCTGTTAATGGCCACCCCCTTCATGTTCACAGCATGATGAGAACATACATGCTATAATGTAAAAATATTAATTTCCATGAAGTATTTACAGAGTATGTTTAGGCATAAAAAATATCCAGCATTTCTGGAATGAATAAATAAAAACTCAGCAATGAAAGATTATGTTTTGAGTAAACATTTCATTAGACTAATAATAATAAGGCCTAAGAAAAATAATTCGGTGTTCTATCAAAGTGTATAACATGGAGAATAAATTCAGTGTGAAACACAAAGAAATGATTTCAGACCAGAGAAATCTAGACTTTTCCTTATGCACAGGCTTTACAAGTTATCACGATTTCCTTAGAGAAGTGGAGTATTTGAGTGCTACATACATTTTTTATAATACAGTATAAATAATCTGGATTATATCGGGTGCGGTGGTTCACACCTATAATCCCAGCACTTTGGGAGGCTGTGGTGAGAAGATTGCCTGAGCCCTGGGTTTGAGATCTGCCTGGGCAACTTGACGAGACCTCATCTCTTCAATAAATCATAACATTAGCCAGGCATGGCGACGTGTTACTTGAAAGGCTGAAGTGGAAGAATCGCCTGAGCCCAACAGGTCAAGGCTGCAGTGGTCATGAGCATGCCACTGCATTCCAACCTGGGTGACAGAGTGAGACTGCTACTCAAATAAATAAATAAATAGATAAATAAATGATCTGTATTATAAATTTCTTCCTAAATTTTTGAAAAGCTTTAGCCATTCTAAAACAAGATACCTGAATAAATTTCTCAAGTTTCTAACTTTAAAATATACTTTCAACACTATTATATAGAGTTAAGAGAATTGTTAAGAATATTTTTCTCTGTGAGGTTAATTTCTTTCTCTCTCTCTTTTTTTTTTGTTTTGTTACTTTAGACTCCCTAGTAGCTGGGAATACAGGCATGCACCATCATATGAGGTTAATTTCTATCTCTCTTGCTCCCAGTCACATGTGGACAAGACCAAGGTCTTAGGGGAAACATTTATTTATTTCTGAAAATCAGGAGAATTAATCACATTTCTTGTGGAAAAGACTTGGGAAAGGAGTAATTTTTCTCTAGGCCTCTAAAATTTAAAAAGGAAATCTTAAGAGAATCCTGTGGAAAACGTTTGCCCTCCTAGAAGATTGTGTGGTTCTTGCCATGAGGCCATGTTTATTTGGTAGGTTGTTATCTTCTCTACAGCAACCTTTCCCAACTGAGCGACTCCTTCATGGTCACATCCTCACTGCTCAGTTCATAAAGAGAACTTGACCCACTGCACTCTGACCCAGCTATCTAACTGTTTGCTTAAGAGCAATTTCGTGTATTTCAGTATCTTGTACAACCTAACATTATATTGACTTTTAAGAGCTTTTTCAATATCTACTTCATCCTCCCACTCTTTTGTACCCTAGTTTAGGATCAGCATTGCCTGCTGAGATTATTGCTGGCAAAAGTATTTAACCTGAACATACCTGCAGACTAAGACTGCCTTAGTACAGAGAAAGTGCTTTTGAAATTCCCTCAATTTTTCACCTAAATGTTGTTCTGGAATAGAACTATCTCTGAGAAGAAACTATTAAAACAGAGGCAGAAAAAAAAAATAAAAACAAGAAATTAATGAAATTAGACTCTGGTATAAAATTGAATTTTGGATCATGTTATTCTTATCAATAAATAAAAATTGATTTTATTTTACAGCTAAAGATAGTATTAATTTACTATGTAAATCGGATACTTGACTTCAGTAACTTAATTTAAAAATGTTTTTTTTTACTCCTGACCAAGAATCTACAAACAACCATACCATAGTACTTATGCTTTCTCAAGGGAATCCACAGTTCAGTCATCTTCCTGCTTTCAATTTCCTTCAACTTAAACATGTGGCTTTATCCTCAAGGTGGCAACATGCCTGAGAAATGTCAGGCATCAAAACTGCATTCCAGGCAGGCAGAAGGAAGAAGGGCTTAGGACAAAAGCTGACTCTATCCCTCCCCTTTTTAAAATCTTAAAAAAAACAGCTTTTTGAAAATTGAACTACCCTCATATTATTTGCTAGAGGAATGTTACATACTACTGACTATTAAGTAAAGAGTGTGAAAAACCCAGGTTTTTAGCTAGGTATATGGCCACTTCTCAACATAAATCTGGGTTTTGTCAGTAAGGAGAGAGAGTGTAATAGACTGAATAGGTGATCAGCAGTGCCCGCCCTACTAAAGTTGCTAAGTGTTGGAATGGTTGCAGTTACCTTTTACTGATTCTTTCATATCTAAAACTCCCCTCCACAAGCTCTAAGTCATTGGACTACAAAACAAAATATAAAAGTTTCCAGGTTTATATATAAAAGTTTTACTCCACGTTCTTTTTTTTTTTTTTTGAGTTGAGGTCTCACTCTGTCATCCAGGCTGGAGTGCAGTGTCTACCTGCTGGGCTCCGGTAATCCTTCCGTCTCAGCCTTCCAAGTAGCCAGAACTACAGGTGCACGCTACCACACCTGGCTTATTTTTGATTTATTGTAAAGACAGGTCTCGCCAAGTTGTCCAGGCTAGGCTCAAACCTGTGGGCTCAGGCATTCCACTCGCCTCAGCCTCCCAAAGTGCTGGGAATACAGACTAAGCCACCAAGGCCAGACTACTACACATTTTTAATTAAAAATTACTATTCATTTTTAAAAGGTTTTGGAATTGCTTTTCTTCTTAGGCCTATTGTGTTACAAGTAGGCATCAGTAAACTAAGACCCATGGGTGAAATCTGGTCCTCAGTCTGTTATTGTAAATAAAGTGTTATTTTAAAACACAGAAACTCCTATATGTTTACATAAGGCTACTTTCAACCTGTATTGGCAGAGTTAAGTTTTTACAACAATCTACAAAGCCAAATAATTTAATCTCTGACCCCTTCCAAAATTTTTTCAGCTTTAGTTAAAGAAACAGCCCGGTTTTATTTAGTTCCAGATGAAGGAGGTGGTTAGTTCCATATTTACACACATTATGGGATATTTTTCCTGGGAGAATTGTCCATGTGAATGAAAAAGTAGAAAAGCAGATGGTTGTAAAATAAAGAAGTCATGATATTTGGAAGAAAATATCAGTTTTGTTTAACGGATAGTGATAAATTTGAGTCTCTATAATACAGAACTGCCAGTGCATATTAAGAATATCTGAGAATTGCTATTAGGATTAGGATGCTGACTTAGTTTTAATACTCCCAACATCCTGAGGGAGTCCAACTGAATCAAATTTGACTTTATTATCAAAACAAGCCCCGAATATTCTAAGAATAGGATCCTACAAAACTATTAAATGTACAACTAATTTTCAGAACTCAAAATAATGAATCATCTCTTAGTTCAAGCACTTCACTAGCATTGCTCACAGAAAAGAGCATTAGATAGATGAAAGATCATGGTATTTTCTAATACTTTGTCTACCTTTGCATAAAGGTACTGCTGAGGAAAGAAATAAGAAAAATATAGTTAAATCAACAGTGTCTGAATATTCTCAGAAAAAACGCATTGTACTTGAATAGTACTCAAAATATTCACTTTTTTCTTGCAAGTGAAATTGAGGTCTTTTAAAATAATTTTATTCTGTTTTTGTTTTCCAAAGTATAAAACCATTTATTAAGTACATTGTAAGAAACTCATGTCACAAATCTTATTGCTAATTGCAAGGAGGCTGAGAAACTAAAGTTTTAGCTGAATACATACTTGAGGAAAAAAGATATTAGGCAAAGCTGTGCAAGCATCTTCTTGTTTTATTTGACTCGTTTCTTTTGTCTTTTTAAATACTGGATTGTATTTTTACAGCAGATTTTATTTTTTAATTTCTCATTTTCTGGACTATAAAAACAAATTTTTCTATAAGTTCATGGTAATTATTTCTCAATAATTAGCAGTTTTTGGAAAATTATTATTTTTATATAGAAATTATTTAAACTATACTTTATGAATACCCATAACTATTATTGCTCAAAAATAATATTTTCTATGTTCTTTATTTTGTTGAATGCAAAACCTTATTGAAGAGATACTCAAAATAAATGTATTGTCACTTGTAATAAAATTTATATTTTATTTTGAAGTGGCAACATACTTTATAAATCCTAAATTTCCAAAATATTTAAAGAGTTACATTACTCCAATATTGACATTGTCAGATTTTTTATTAAAGTATAACCTTTAAGCAGAACATAGATGGACATAAATGAACCTTATGCAAATTTATATTTGTATACAAATCTGGCCAGTGTTCAGTTAAGTTACAAACATAATGACTGGGTCGGGCACGGTGGTTCACACCTATAATCCTAGCACTTTGGGAGGCTGAGGTGAGAGGATTGCCTGAGCCCATGGGTTCGAGACCAATCTGGACAACTTGAAGAGACCTCATCTCTACAATAAATCAAAAAATTAGCCAGGCAAAGTGGTATGTGCCTATAGTTACAAGTACTTGGAAGGCTGAGGTGATCCTTGGAGGGATCAACTGTGCCCAGTAGGTCGACTCCGACTCAAAAAAAAAAAAAAATGATGACTGTCATTCAGTACATTAAAAAGAATATTAAAAAGAATATTTTTTAATATTCTCTTTAATGTGCTGAATGACAGTCATCATTTTTAATAAAAAGTATGTCTGTACTTTTCTTATCCCATTTGCACGGTTGTTTGTGTGTTTTATATCTTCAAATATTTATTTCATAAAACATTAAGGTTGATATGCAGAAGCACTAAAAAAGTTTGCTTAGATTTAACTTGACTTTAAAAAATAAAAGAATCTCACTCATAAAATACATGTAGACATCAAAGAGTTCTCTTTTTTTACTTATCAAACTAACAGAGTCTCAATGTTTTCGTAGAATTTAGTAGCATTTGAGGAATCAAGCACATTTATTCTCTCTTGGTAGAAATTTAAACGAACACAACCCTTTTAGAAGGTAATTTGGCAACAGCAATTGAGTTCTATATGTATTATCATCCTGACTCAGCAATTCCATGTCTAGAAATGTATCCCTCACATATAATTACACATTTGAACAGAGGCTGTTCCTTGTAATATTGATGAAACTAAGTTTATAGGGGGAAAAATGTCTGCTTAATCTTATATCCTTGTTCTTAACCATTACTCAAAAATGTCTGTGATTGTTTCTTTTGGGGAAAAATACACAAGTTAGAAACATGTCTATAAACTGTATTTTCTTTATTCCTTTTTATAAAAGTCCCTTCCTTTCCTCAGTCGTGAAATTAGCTGAATTAAAATGAAAGAATCAGAAAGGTTACCACATCACTTATACTGTTTTTGTTGCCTTCAATATGGGTATAGAGCAGAATTCATCAAACTTAGTGCCTAAAAAAATCTATGGCCCCAAAATTTTCCTTCTCAAGATCAGACTTATATAGTTCCACAGCTTCTTAATACAACTTGAAAGTAGCAAAACCAAATAAGATAAAATAAAATAATGAACCAGCTGAGATAAGGACATTTTAAGCAACTAAAAATTACAGTTCACAATTATGCATCAAAGTAAAGTAAAAAGGATTGGATGAGTTGCATATAATAAGAGCAAAGTAGACATGAGAGAAAAGTGAGATTATGGGTAGGATTTTGGTGTTGGTGAAAATATTATGGGGTTTTTAAAGTAATTACCTACTTTCACATTCAAAACTCAAAAATATTATGAAGAAATAACTGTAATAGGATAAGATATTTAATTAATATGACTATGCAATTAGCTAAAATTCATAATTTAACTAAAAATCACTTTCTTTGACCTCTAAATTGTTTGCAGATTGGAGACAAATTATGACTGATGACAAAAATTTGTTCAGATAACTCAACTATAAGGTGCTATTTAATGGTGATCTTTATTACCTTTTGTTTTGGTTAGCCTATTCTCAAACAAATTTTCTAAAACTTATTGACTACACTAATTTAAGAGGTGAAAATTCAGAAAGCCATACATTTTAATTTTCCTAAACAAATTAAAATCTAACTTTTAGTCAGATTGCTAACCTTCAGTTGTTTCATGAAGTATTAGAATAAAAATGGCTACCACAAATAGCACGCATCTTTATTCAATATAGATAGCTATACAACCATGGATGCCTAATTGAAATATGGATCTTCAAATAAATTTATGTGAATCAAAAAATATCCTCCTTCAAAAATTAACCAGAAGTTTGAGCAAAAAATAGACAAAATAAATTGCTAAAGATTGAGGTCTTATCAACATAAACTTTATTTCTCTCAGGGATGTATAAGATTTATGTTTATCATATTTATTATAAAGATGAAAAATTAAAAATTATCTGGAAGCCAAGTTATTGGTAATTGGTTGAATAAACTGATACAGAGATTTGATAAAACACACGCCACCAAAAAAACTATGCTTCTGAAGAACATTCACTTACCTTGGAAACAGGCATTACGACAGACACACTGCTTACTTAAAATTAGATCCAGGCTCTCTTCTTTCTTGTCAACACAATTTTATTTTAGGTAACATATAGTAATTCCTTGATCTCAGATATGTTTGTGACCCTGATATAGTCATGTTCATTAATAAAATCCCATAATTTGGCCAAAAGACAATTATAAGGGACTCGGTTTCCATGTTGAAATCAAATTGCCTGCTGGTCACTGTGTTCTTTCTTAAAATGTATAAAATATTTAAGTGTAGTATTTATTTAGTAATAAAAGCAAGCACATAAGGCAAGGATGACATTAAAGTACTATGTACAAGTAACGGTTAAAAGTGCAAATGCATTATGCATATTAATCCCTTTAATCTTCACAACAAAACTATGACATAAATGCTGTTATAATTATTTCCATTTTACAGACAAGGTACCACCACTGAGCAGCAGAATCAGGCAGTCAGACCAGTTTAGAGTGTGGCTCTAACCAGTCACGTTATGCTGTCTATAACTCAAGTCCATCTTGTATATTAAAAAAGAGAAAATCTTTCTAGGTAAAAATATTTTATTCTGTTTTAAATTTTTAATTCTGTACTTCTTTTCAAAAAGTTTTTTCCTTTCTCTTTTATAAACTGAAAAATGAGACCCAAGGAATATGAAGAACATGTCTTTTACCAAATGCCACCCTATAAATCAATAGTCTGTTGGGGCTTGGACTTAAACCGGAGGTCTGTGCTCTAGAAATAAATCTATCAGCTGACAGGTCTTTGGGACTGATACTCCACTGCATCCACATAGCTGAGCGTTTAAAGTTGACAGGTTCTGTTAAAATACAATAATTGCAAGCTATTAAGAAATAAGAGTGAAAACAAGCACTTTAAAGATCATACACTTTGGGTCCTCTTTAGATTTTAGCTAACAAAGGTTGTCTTATGTACATACAGGCACATTCTTTGTGTTTTCATTTTACCATAAAGATGATGCTTATAATGTAAAAGAAAAAAATACACAAGATAAGTTAAACAATCAAGACTTCATTCAAGACTTTTTTTTTTTTTTTAAGTTGGAGTCTCATTCCGTTGCCCAGACTGGAGCGCAGTGGCAAGCTCCCGGCCACCGCAGCCTCAATATGCTGAGCTCTGCGATGCTTCCGCCTCAGCCTTCCAAAT
Source organism: Tarsius wallacei (assembly GCA_963574415.1). Taxonomy (NCBI): domain Eukaryota; kingdom Metazoa; phylum Chordata; class Mammalia; order Primates; family Tarsiidae; genus Tarsius; species Tarsius wallacei. The sequence continues at coordinate 9,010 of CAUYQG010144046.1, read as the reverse complement.
AGCCGGAACTACAGGCGCGCCCTACCACGACCGGTTAATTTTTTATTTATTGTAGAGATGCAATCTTGCCAAGTTGTCTGGGTGGGTGTTGAACCCTCGGGCTTAGGCAACCCACTCGCCTCAGCCTCCCAAACTGCTGGGGTTACAGGTTGAGCCACCGAGCCCGGCCCATTCAAGACTAAACAAAGGAGAGAGACTATTGTAATTGGGGAGAGAAAATGAACTCAACTCCAATGAAGCAAAATTGCAAGATCATTTTTAAAGGCTAAAGTGAGCTAATAGAAATGTATTGGAGGATGGTTTTGAGGAGGTCCATCAAGGTGATCAGACCATCTATGTTTGCTAATTGTCACATTAAAATTAGGCCCCTCTGTTCCCACAGACATTGGAAGATAGTGACCGTGTGTCTTTTTATGAGCATATTTCAAAGGGATGACTCCTAGGTCTGAAAAAGACATTTTTGGATTATAGAAGATTTACATCTCAAAGGGGCTTAGAACTAATTAACAGTTACATGTTTTCTAAAATAAATTACCTTTAAAAGGGACATCAAGGCAAGATCCTACAGTTAGGAAGAAACCAGTCTAAAGTTTAGTTAAGCTAAGGGCAACATTAAGGTTATCCTAGTTAAGTAGAGACTTTGGAAAATAAATATTTATTAACAAATATTCCTGTTAAAATCGGTGTTTGCCCTTTCAATGTTTATGCATTATTTGTTTGTATACATCATTTTTTAACAGACATGCAGTTATAGAGTCTTTCCCATTTAATTATTGTTGGAGCAAGGAAATTGAATTCAGATAAAAATCTGTCTATAATGATCACTACAGTGAAACACCACCAATAGGCTACATGAATTATGAGACAAATAGCGTGATTTAGTTTTCCTCAAACTCTGTGAGCACTATTTGCATCTATATACTCACTTTTCTAGAGGAGAAAATTGAGACTATGAAATGTTGAATAACTTGCTCAGAATTATACAAATAGCAATTCATTTTACAAAATTCATTTGAAGTCGAAGCTGCCTGAATCCTGAATAGTAACCTCTATACTTTATTGTCTCTTATCTATTACTTGAATAGTTTGCAACATACTATTACTCTGCTTTGGAATCATGACATTGCCATCCTCATAGGACCAAGATGTTTAAATTATATTTTAAATAGTTTTATTTTCTATTTCACCTAGATTGAAGTTTTAAAAATGTGCATTTATGAAAGCTTCAAAATATTTATTTGGAATTTAGCATGTGAAATTTAGAATGTATTAATACCAGCAGCATATAAACATCTGTCTTCTTGGTAAACAAGTGAAATGGCTGGAACACAATACAGTTTCAAAGAAACTCTTATTTACTAGAGCAAAATCCCAATCCAGAAACATTTTTGCTTTTCCCAAATGCATGTGACTCACTATAAGAAAAGTCAATTGTTATATTTCAGTCTAGGCTAGTAATTCCCAGTACAGGATCTCAGAGAAAATCCCAAGAATTTTTATGAAATGCTACCAAAGTTTACCAAAAAAATTTAATTTAAGTTCACTGTGATACCTGAACAGTATTGTGTTAAATCCGAGATTATGAGAGTGGTAAAAACAATTTAGAACTGTTTAGGTTGTTACTGCTGCTCTGTGTTAGGCATTGAGCTAGATGGAGTGAAAAAGATACTCACACAGCTAAGAGTGCTTGAAGGGAAAGGGGATAGACACATGATCTATGACAAGGATGGTTCATTTGTTGGTAAAAGAATTCTACTAATACTGGGGATAATTTCATGGAAAAGCATAGGTTATTTCATCAAAAGACTGGCAGGAAGTATAGCTAAAGGGCAAAATGGACTGACACTAGGAACAAGAAGGCTATGAATTGAAATTATTTTATCTGTCAATGGAGGACTGTGTAGTCTACTATCTCTCCTTCTCTGTGCACAGATATATCATTGTTCTGTGTCTTTTGAGCATGACTTTCTCTATTTTGGAATGCATTAGACCTGAACATGGTCACTCCGAGCTCTTGCTTTACATTGCCCCAAGATGACAGATTCTCAGACTCAGATATCTAAGCCATGAAGAGAAGGGACAGAATACACATGGCACAACTAAGGCCAAGTGTCCATCCATGTCCCAATTAGCTGTGATAGGGTGGCTGAGAGTTGTGACTTAGCTGTCATTTAGGAGGAGTCACAGGTACAAGCAATGTGAAAGGAAGACCTAAGCAAGTTTTCTAAGAATGGGGTATGGAGCAAAGGAGAAAATGTGAAAATGTTCAGACAGGAAATTATTATTTATTTGGTACTTACACAATCTTATTGCACAACAGAATGTGGTAAGAACTATGTAAGAAATGTAGACATTCTTATGCACATGTAAAACATTACTTTTGTTTATACATATATATCACATTTATATATATATATATATATATATATATATATAAAACAATGGGAACTCATATAGCATCACTTTCAAATTGATGGTTCAATTGATGTAATGGGTTTTTCATATAAAGTTAGAGCATTTAAAGTAAACCTTAGTAAAGATATTAATAACTATTATTTGTTCAGGGCTTAACTTATACCAAACATTGTTATAAAAAGTGCTACATGAATGATATCAATTAATTTGCAGAGCAATACCATAAGGTAGATATTCTACATCTCAGAGAAAGGGAAAATAAGTCTAAAAACAGGAAAAATTCTCACCTACAGTAGTTTTCGTTAACTGGAAAACTAATTCTCTTAACCACTATACACTACTGTCATTCTGAATGCTGATGATGATAGAATTTTGTTTATTAATATGCCTTGTGGAAGGCAGCAAGAGTGATAAATTGATACAATTCTGGAGTACTCGATGAAAACGGGATAGCTATTTTTAGCAGAAACACGGCTTGCACGAGAAGAGAGAAAGTAAGCATGAAAGATAAATCTAGTCCTTAGCAGTGGGCTTTAAAAACTATATTTCACAGGGCAGATAATTAATTGAAATGATTCTTGAGGAAATTGTGAGAGTAGTGCACAGGGCTTACAGGGTGGGTTGGGAAGGGAAAAAATGAGTAATAAGAATCAGCAAGAAAACGACTACACTGTCCTGTCAAGATCATCTACCGCAGGCCACTTTATTTTGTTGAAATAAATAACAGGCATCATTTAGCCATCCGTAAATGGTCTTGTGTATCCAAGATATCAGCTAAACTCTAAAAAATGAGATGAAAAGGTATCAAAATAAGAAAGTCGTAAGTTTAAGGTATTTATTACTGTTTCTTGTTGATCCATTGTTATCATTTCAAAAAACCAAAACAAAACACTAGAGCAATAACAAAAACACACTTGTGGAAAATTACCAGTCTCTGAAATTCTCTACATAAATGTAAGACAAATATTCTCAACTATACATTCATCAGTAAGTCCTGTTTTGGTCTCCCCTTAAATTATATCTTAACATAATTTCCCCCCCTCCTCCAATACTTCTACTCTAATCCAAACTTTCATCTTCTCCTTCCTAAATGCCACCTACAACAACTTTCTGACCGATCTCTCAGCTGCCATTTTCATCCTCCTCCACATGTAACCACTGTGCACAAAATAAGAGCAATCGGTTCAAGGCATTTTTCAGCTTTTTATCTCATTCAAACTTATCAGTGGCTTTGAAGTGATCTTAGAAAAAAATCCAAAATCTTTGAAATGGTCTGTGATACTACACATGACTTAGCATGTCATACTTCTCCAGTTTCATCTTTTGTCATTTTCTCTACTTTGCCCTCCACCCATTCCAATGATCTCTAGCTATTCTGACTTTTTTCTGTGACTTATTTACTCCATAGTCTTCCCCACTTCAGGATCTATGTTCTTGTGGGACTACTTTCATTTCCCTTTAGGTGGCTGATGTTTTCTTATCTTCAGAATCCAGTATTATGCTGTTAGAGGTGTATTCTCACCACTAATTAAAAATAGCTCTAGCCGGCTCGGTGGCTCAGCCTGTAATCCCGCGCCTTGGGAGGCTGAGGTGAGTGGATTGCCTGAGCCCGTGGGTTCGAGACCCACCTGGGCAGGCGAAACCTCATCTCTAAAATAAATCAGAAAAAATTAGCCGGGCGTGGTAGCGCGCGCCTGTAATTCCGGCTACTCGGAAGGCTGAGGCGGAAGGATCGCCGGAGTCCAGCATGTCGAGGCTGCGGTGGCCGGGAGCGGCCACTGCACTCCAGTCTGGGCGATCGAGTGGGACTCCAACTCAAAAAAAAAAAAATAGCTCTACTTCCTTTCTCTAGTAACTAGTACATCACAGAGAAAGAGGGTTCACTAAGTGGTAGAGTAAAAGCTAATGTAGAGTGTTTCAGATAAAAGAACAAGTACAAAGATTGATACACAGGAGAAGGACATTTATAAGGCTAGAATATAGTAGCAGGTAGGGTAGAAAAGGAGCGGAATGTAAGAGATGAGATAGAAGAAGTACACTAGACTATGTAGGGCTTTTAAAACCAACATAAAGAGGTTAGGCTTTATTTTTAACTCCACAGTGGTATGTGAAGAAAGGCAATGGAGTGTTTCAAGCAGAGTGACATGACCATAAACATACTTTAGAAAGAGGAAGGCTCATAGTATAGATAAAGTGGGCAAGGCTGGAGGAAAGAAACAACCGCCCAAAAGATGATATCCTGACTTAAAGTGAGAGGTAATGTGGAGCTAGCAAGGGAATACTTAGGCAGCAGAATTAATTGTTGGGAAATTATCCATCAATTAGGGATCTATTTGCACTCTTGACACTTCTATTACCAAGACAAATCATTTATTTCATTAAGATGTTTTCCTTTGGCTAAGACAATTAGTGGCTTAATTAAACAAGTAGCTGTATTCTTATCATAATGAGAAGGTCCTGCATGTAAATATGTTGAATATTGTACGTACATTGATGTGTTTTATTTTTTAAGAGATAAAGGGGAAGAGCAGTTCACTCTCAATCTCTTAGGAAAAATAAAACAAAGCATTATTTCAGAGCTAGGGATTTTGGAGCAGTAAATCAGGTAAGAGGTAGGTATTTATCCACAGTGTAAACTAGATACTTCCAAAGTGAGCAAATCGCTGAAAGGTACTTTGAATAAAGCAGCTGGAGTTTGTTGTTATGGAGATTTTCTTCACTCTTGTTGAAGGTTTACAAATGTAATATCTCATTTCTAAAAATGCTATTAGTTGGCATGGATAAAACTTAAATGAGAATTAAAAATCTGAATTCTAGAAAGGAGAAATAAGCAAGTATTTTTAATCATAAAGATTAAAACAGTATCAAATATGAAACAAGAAAATTTTTAAAAATGAGAACTTTTATTTTAAATTGCATTCTTACCAAATGAATTTTTAGAGGTATGCTAACATTTTCCAGATACCTCGTATTTGGACTGTCTAATCTGATAACAGGATATAGCATGCAACTCATAGACTAATACATGAGTAGTTTGTCAAACAGACCATCTTCCTTGAATATCAATTCTTTCAGTTAAGCTTGTGATAAAAACTGAAAAGCAGGTCATTTACTCATAATGAATTTGAAATGCTTGCAATCTATAATTAGTAGATTATAGCTTTGAAAAACGAAGAGGTGGAAAGAAAGGCTGAATATTTACCATGAAAGTTGAGAATTCTGACCAGAACTCTTAACAAGATGTTATCTGTGAAATGGGCCATAAGTGTATCCAAGTCAAGTACAAATATTCTTAGTTAGTTGGTGAAATTATCTCAACCCTAAGCCAAGCCCTTTCTCTGATTTTCTTTTCTTTTTTTTAACATAGATGTATTTTGCCAGTTCTAGAACTGGCAACGTTCACACTGGCTGTTAGGAATGTAATATGGACTAGCCACTTTGAAATCAGTTTTGCCAGGCTTTTGAAAAATTAAACATATTTACTCTATGACAAAAGGATTCCATGCCTAAGTATTTACTTAAAATATATGAAGATACATATACAGCAAGTATAAAAAAACTTGTATAAAAGGTTTCAAAGAAGCTTCATCATAACAATCTAAACAGAGTAAACAAAATTTGCTATGTAAGGAATATGAAATATTACACAGTAATACAAAATATAAATAACTGGTTCATGCAAAATAACAGATGCACTTCAAAGTCATTATGGTGAGTCACAGAAGTCAAACATGAAATAGATTATACTTATGATTCCACTTATAAGGAGAGCTGAGATGTCCTATATATTGATAGTAGTGCTAATTACAGAGGTAGCGATTTTTGTCCAAACTTACTAAATATGTGTAATTCACCAGATGAAAATTTTACTTGGAAAAAAAGAGCTGTAAAGAAATAGGGCCTGGATTAGCATTATTTCAATTTAGAGGAGATAAAGAGATATAATCAAATGTAATTTCTGACCCTGGATTTGATCCTAGACTGAGAAAACAATGACTGTAAAGAACATTATTGATGCAATGTATTACATTCGAATATGAGGATTAAAAATAGTGCTATCTCAGTCTTAAATTTCTTGATTTTGTAATTCTTCATTTTTTATGCAAAGTAATGTCCTTTTACTCTTAGAAAATGCACCTTGAAGTATTTAGGCTTAATATGGTATGAGGTCTCCAATATACTTTCAAATGATTAGGAAAAAAAAAACATTTATATCTTTACAGAAAGATAATAAAGAATACATAGAAAATATAAACAATAGGTGAATCTCAGGATATATGAGAATTCTTTGTACTATTCTTAGTACTATACTTGCTCATTAGAAGATTTCAAAGTTCTGCAGTATGTACAAAATATAGAACACTTAATTTGGACCTAAATTCCTTCAAAAAATATATTATAATTTACCTATCACAGATAGAGCAGAATCCCAAGTAGACTTCTGTGGACTGTGTGTGACTTAGGCAACATAATGTTACAATTGAGTCTCCAGTTCTGATGTGTGACTTCTTAATGTTAAAATAAACTTCAATAAAATAGACTTTAAGGGGGCAATTTATTTTGTAGAAGAGCTTTTAAGGATGATTATTATTTAGCATAATTATAGTAAGCAATTCTTATATGTGTAGAATTGATGAAATGTTATTAGGGACTAAATGTTATTCCCAGAGACAACTGGGAATAACATTTAGTCCCTAATAACATTTCATCAACATAAAAAGCACGTATTTATAAATTTGTTACTCCAGGATGCGTGTCCAATTAATTGAACTAAGTAGAAGACCATTACAAAGGAGTTAGAGAAGGGAAATTAAAACATAGTTCTAGGATATGCATTGAAATTGTGACCTGGTCAAGCAGAACACTTCTACCTATGCTAATTAAGATGGTATTATGCAATTTAGGTTTCATGAAAACATTAACAGCTGAAGAGCTATATTAAGCTTATATTTTTTGGCTCTTAGCCCAATTTTGTGCACATAATTATTAGTGCAAAGCAATAAAAGCTACAAGTAGTCATATTTGACTCAATTGATTTCTTAACAAGGTGAGTATATAACTAGCCAAAATTAAAATTGTTGAGATGGAAATCTATGCTGTCCTCATTTAAGGCATTGGACTTGGAGACTCAGGTCAGAAGCTTATTAAGGAGAAAGTTGGCACAAGGTATTATTGAACTACTTGATAAATTTACTGTTGTGAAATTTAGGGGAAGGAACGTGGCTCTTTTCCAAAATTTAGTAGACTACACTCTGAGTCTGTTCACCAAGGATCTTACATTAATAGTTAATTGAAATAATATTTGGCAAACATTGAAGTCTACTACTCGAAACAGTTCAAATTTATGTTGGTTTAGGACACTGAGATATACTAAACATTTTTCTGTTTTAGGAAAAAGAGCTCTGAAGGGAATCATTAATGAGCCTTGAATATAGATCTCCAATTTATAAGAAAAAAAAAGTCATCTAATTCAACAGAGTCAGAAAAAGAAAATGTAGTTCTCAAAAGTAAAAAGTGTTCTTTGCTCCCAAAGACTGTCTAACACAATATATATCTTAAGTATACCCCAAAATTATACCATATTTTTTAGATACAACAGATAAGCAGAAAACTTCATAACACTGATACTTTGGTGAAAAGAAATAGGTCATGAAAACAATATATAAATCTATATAAACTGGGGATCGGATCAATAGCTCTAGTTTTTATCCCCAGATAGTCTATGTTTATTTACAATATTAATTAACTTATATAACAATGAAGTTTAGTGTTCACAAAATGTTTATCTTAATGTAAATAAGTAAAATATATTTTAAGACCTGGAGATTGATTCAAATTTTTAGGCTGTGTAGATAACCTATATTTTCCAGTCTGCCCAAAGAAATAAAAGAAAAAAATGTAATTTTATAAAAATGCTAAATTATTGATAACCACGGGAAACAAACAAAAAGAGTACCACTAGACTGATTATTTTGATCATTTCAGGAGGAATATAAGAAACTGAGAGAAACAAAAACAGAAGTAGAGAGAAACCATTATATTAAATTGAAGCACAAAGCATTTGAAGATTTTTTTATGTGAAATTTCCAGGGAATATGCACAATCAGAGTCAACAAGAGAGTTTTAAGGCAGTCTAAAGACAGAGCCATGCAGAATTGCATTTTGAGCAACTGTATACTACATGGTATCTTGTATTGGACAGTGGGCAATTGTGATATTTTCTCTTACTTTGAGCATAGGTTTCAAGCAATGAGGCCAGAGAGATGCAAAAATGATTCCAAACAGTCGCTGACTCTCAGAAGAAGCAAGACATCCTCACCTTCAAAATAAAAATTATCAGAATCCTCAGATAATAATAGCACATCCGATCTCCCACATAATTACCAAAGGCAGGAAAAATATATTGAACTGCACCCAAAGATCAGTGAGCAGGAATTTTCAAATACAAAATTAGCACTGCCAAGAGTATTGGCAAGCAGATGAGAAAATCTAGCACCATGAAACTCCTTGCCCAAAGACACTGAAGAAATGGTAGAGTAACACATTCGATCATTAATATCTTTAGTGATGTTAAAGTAAATTTTTATCCATTGGA